>JAULKM010118610.1:0-21417 GCA_032355605.1 Rubia tinctorum | reverse complement strand
GATTGTTTTATCCTCGAGGAGAATTCGTGCAACCCAAGGCAGTAACCGGGTCGAATTACTCTTTAAGGAAAGCGTACATTAACGCGACTCATATCGATATCCAAGTTTCTTACTGATATACAGTTTTATAAATTTACTCCTTCCCCAAAAGCCATAACACTAATTATTTCTTCCAACATTCTATATATTCTCCTCTTATTCTTCAACAGAAGCAGCGGCCTGACAATGTCTTGGACGAGCTCCTGTACGAAAGTCTTCGCCAACAAGTGATGGAGTCCAACGATCAGACCAGGGGATCAAAGGTATGCCTTTTCCAGCTCCCTTCTAAGCATGGTGTTTCTTTTCGTTGGAGAATGAGTTCTAAGGTTCGAGATCTCAATCAAAAATTGGAAAAGATCAATCTGGAAGCCCCTGGCAATTATCATTAGGAATTTGAAGGTTAGTGAAGATGTTGAAGGTGAGATTATGCCTATACTCGGTCTGAGTTTCGACAACCTGCCATCTCCGTCTGTTTTGCGTATTGTTCCATATTTGCCAAGGATGCGAGGGAGAGAGATTTGTTGAACTTAGGATGGCAGAGGGATTTCTCCAAGAAGATGGTGGAAGTAGTATGACGATGGGGGAAATCGGCAATAAATATCTGAATGCATGCTTTACAATCTGCCAACACTGAGATTGAATGATTGCGGCAACCTACAATGCTTTCCTCAAGGATTAAGCAATCTGATCAGTTTTGAGGCATCTTGACCTTGACAGTACTGGTGACACTGTCCAAATGGGTCCAAAGATGAGATTACTGGCCTGTCTTCAAACTTCAGAGTTCTTCAACGTGGGAACAGAGAATGATCGTGGAATAGAAGAACTCGGATCCATGAAAAATTTGAAAGGCAGACTCAAGCTTCAAGGTCAAGATGCCTCGAGGATTCAATCATCTCAGAAATTGGGCATTGGTGCATTCTCAGATGATTCGGTCCGAGTATTTGGCTGGTCGGGTTTACGAGATTGTTCGCCCACACTTCAAACATTGTCAATCCGTGGAGATCATCGGAGAAACGTTCTGTTCTTCCCAAACACCTCCAGCGGCATTTTACTAGGGTACTTCTTTCTCGTTGGATTTGCATCACTAATAGCTTTACCCGATTGGTTGGCCAACTTCACTACTTGTCTAAAACAACTTCAAATTATGGACTGTCGTCTAGTAAGAAGAAGTCGCCGTGATCCCAATTCAGGGTTGTCCTTGATTTCAAGCCTCCCAACTATTCAAGTTAAATTCATACGACTGGGTAACTTTTTTCATTTCTTCTTATTTGAATACTATTTTGATGTCAGCAACACCATTGACTTCTTATTTCATAGTATTTAATTGCAGCTAAATTATATTTAAAAAAATCTATTATTGCATAGTAAAAGGCTAAAACAAAATAAATATTTAATTATCAAATTTAAATAATATTTAAATTCTTTAATAAATTTTTTAATACACGTGCACTATTATTTATATATAAATATTTTACTAATTATCACTATATTTATATTTTATATTTTTGATATATCAATATCTAATATAATTATATAACTTAAATGGCTGGGGCTAAAAAATAAATATCAAAAGTTATAATTCATACACATTGTTATTTGTATTTATCTATAAAATTTTAAAATTTTAATTTGAAAATGATTCAATCAACTTTCGATTGAGTATCGAAATTTTTGTTATAAATTTTACTGGGATTAAATACGGTAAAATTTACAAGGTAAATAATATAATTATTGGCCAAAATGTATACGTGTCCATTCGAGGGTTTCGATATGGGTTCTGAATACGGAAGCTCTATTAGACAGGGTCAATTAACAATACATCCATGTCATATTCGAGGCTTCAAATCACTCCCGCGTTAGAGATATTATTTTGGTTAGGGAGTCTCTTTGTATTATGTAGTAATCGACATTCACCCAAATGAGTCCCGCATTGTCCAACAACTTCCCTAAACTTTCCTCTAGAATAGGGAATGAAACTCAATATTCCCTATTTTTTTTACTCAACTCCAACAATTTCAACATTTTGCATAATCTAACATTTATTACATTATACTCTTTTTCATTTAAATCTAAGATTTCATTAAAAATCACATCAAAATATATTATAAAATTAAGTTATTTTTAAAAAAAAATCAATAAAACAAATTTGAAACTAAAATTTTGATATTAATTAGAAAATATTTTTTCGGTATTCTTTTTATATTCACCCTATTTAAAATAAAAGTTACTTCATTCATTCAACTAATATTAACAATTCACCTTTTCCCATAATAATTTAAAAGATTTCAATTGAATGAAGCAAATTGAATGTAAGGTTGAAAAAGTCAAATAAGTAGATAGAAATAATTTTAATCTTGTTACATTTGTAATGTGCCCAACAAAAATAATATACCAATATAGAAAGTGTTCCAATATTGGATAAAGCATGAAATTTGACCTTGCGAGAAAGATGAGAGGATAATAAATTGATAAGAATTTTTGTAAGCGAGATGAGAGTTGACATTTGTTTTACGTTTAACTAATGTCACTCTTATTGGTTTTGTCCCTTATATTATAAAAGTTAAATCTCGATTTTTTTTTAAAAAAATGTCACTCTTATCAGTGAGATTTTAGAATAATGATGACATTTGTACTTAAAAAATAAATAATTAAAAAACTGAAACTAAAATATTTAACTAGAAACTAGTTTTCTTTTCATATTTTTTTAATATATTCACCCGATTTGAAATAAAAAAGTAACAATTTCCAAAAGAATTAAAAACTAGAAACCAAAAAATTAATTCCAATCTTCTAAAAAAATTATTATTGAGAAAATTCTTTGAAAAATATATAAATAAGCATTCCATATGAGTTTAAAATTGTTGTAGTTTTCTCTAAAAAAATGTTGGACTTCGAAGGTACTTTTTAGTAGGAATGGAAGAATGGGGGAAATATGAAACCATAATTTTTAATAGAAAAATGAATATTGTGTTATGATTTGATGCATTCAATTGGAATTGCATTAAATTTTTATTCCCTGTAAATTTTTTTCTCTTTTTACAATATAGGGAAGGAAGTCTTCTCTCTCATCAAAATCCATATTTTAGGTAGTGGGATAGGAAAGCTGTTGAATCTGAAAAAGCATGTAAAATTCATATAATCAATGAAAATCCCTATTGTAGGAAAGCTGTTGGACTTGCTCTTGTAAGCTAAACATTTTTTTAGTGTTTGGTAAACTGTTAAAAATGCGTATTTAAGAAGTAAAATTTATTTTTGGAGGAAAAAACAGAAGGAGATTTCCCATGTATTCAAAATAAGTTAATTTTGCTCATAATTACATAGTATAAGCCAAAAACACTCTTAGACCTCGCCTCATTCTGGTCAAACGTGAGTTTCTATGAAATTTTAATTTTGCAATTTTGTTATAATGGAACTTTGTTTCCTTTAAAAAAATATAGCTATTGTTATAGCTGTTAATCTCTAACCCGAATCGATAATCCGATCCGTACTGACATGACTGAATCAACCCAAAATTTGATATGATCCGAGAAATATTGACCTGAACCCGACCTGACACGACCGCACTAACCCCAAAACTCGATTTTGACCCGAGAAATATTGACTTGTACCTGAACTTGACACGACCCAATTTAACCCGAATATGACCCGATAATCTGGACACAAACCCGACCTAAGCACGAACCCGGGATCAACACAAACCCGATCCAACCCGAACCTAATACCTAATAAATCAACTATATATCCTTAAGTCAATTAACATTTAATATGGAACCAACTCAACCTCGTTATGAGTCAAACTAATAAATTATGTAGACATACTTATTAGAATAAAGTGGAATTTTTAAATATATTACGAGTTTACAGATATGATTACTAGTACGTAAAGTCAACTCATAACAAATCTGAATACACAATGTTAAGTTAAAATGCACACGACTAAATTTATAAATCTAATGAACAATAGTCAAATAAAGAGAGATGACTAATTAAAAATATGATTTTGAATAGTAATTATAGAGAGTCGACTAAATATTAAATTTAAAAATCAGTTTGAAAGTATTGTAAAAATAATATTTAATAAATTATCACAAATTCTTGTTATAGATCGAGTAACTGTTAAATGAGAGTATTTTATAATTAGTGGGACTAATAAGAATATTTGATATTTAATTATATATATATTAACCTTTAAAATGAGCTCAACATATGAATAATATGAATAAAATATTATAAAAATAATCATTTTATTGTATTTAATATGTAACGATTTCTAACTAGACTAATTATTTCACTTCATTACACATATAGTTTAACTTAGATGACTAAACTTCAAAATTGTAAATAATTTTTTTATTTTCAATTTATATGTAAAACACGAAAGGTACATAAAGTTATCCTAATTTTTTAATTAATATTACCAAGCAACGAGCGGTGGGACTTCACTAGTTTTTATTGAAAAAATTAGAATCAAAATATTTATTACAATACAAAAATGCACTAATTTTTTTATTAAAAGTGAATTGAATTCAATGAATACTCAACACTGCTATTCAACTAAGATAGTGGGCACAAAAGCGCCTCTAACATATTTATGAATAATTACGCTATGGCCCTAAAAAATGTTACGACATTATCTTTCTCTCCAAAATAAACAAATATTGTTATTCTTGCATAAATATAGAAATAGAAAAAAAAATTGGTGAAATGTTGGAAAGCGCTAGTATATGTTGTAAAGTCACTTAAAGTTGATTACTTAGAAGTAAGAAAGAGAATTCAAAAAGGATTACGGATATGTTCTTTTACCCAATTGTTGATAAATATTTTGTTAAGAACTTGAAAAATACAATGGGTGTGTATAGGGTATCATCACGTTCTCAAATTGGAGTTACGAGTAAAGTTTTGCTTTTTGCACTTAGGTCCCTCCAAGAATGTTGGAATTGTTTAATAAAAAAATTGGCGATACCAAAATGCAATTCAATAATGTAAGAATGCAACTTTACGATTTGGGAATGGATGGATGAACATAAGGGCCTTGGAAGTCATCATTGAATACTTCTACAGAGTCTTGAAAAATTACACTGTGACCCAAAATTGTGTTACCCCATTATCCGTTGCTTCAAAATACGTTATTTTTGTTATTCTTGCCTAAATATAGAAATATTAAATAAATAAATTTTTTAGTGAAATTTTGAAAAATGCTAATACATGTTCTATAGTAATTTAAAGTTGATTACTTCGAAGTAAGAATAAGAAATCAAAAATGATTACGTATACGTTCTTATTCTTGATTGTTGATAAATATTTTATTAAGTACTTGAAAAATACAATGGGAGTGTATAAGGTAGCATCACTTTCGAGCAGATTTTAATTTGGAATTACGAGTAAATGTTTAACTTTTTACACTTAGATCCCTCCAAGAAAGTGTGAGTTGTCGAATCACGAAATTGGCTTCACCAAAATGAAATTCAATAATATATGATTGCGACTTTGAAATTTGGGCGTGTATGGGCGAAAAGAAGGGTCTCGAAAGTCAACATTGATTACTTCTGCGCAGTTTTGGAAAATTATAATGTGCCAAAAATTCGGTTACCCATTATTCATTGGTCCAAAATACTTAATTTTTGCTATTTTTTCCAAAAGAAATATTAAATAAATTATTTTTTGGTGAAATGTTGGAAAGCGCTGAAAGATGTTCTAGAGTAACTCATACTGTAAACCCATTTTTTAAAACTTTTTTTCCTATTATACCTTGGAAATTTTGGAAAAATTTTCTATGTATCGAGCACTGCTTCAAACATTTTTTAAATTTTTTAAAATTAAATGCAATCTTAGCACTGGTATAGGTGCTAAATATTTTACCACCACAATTTTAAATGCAAAAATTACTATTACGGTCATAGGCACCGGTATTAGCGCCGGTATATGTCATTCAATCAAAATTGGTGCTGAAAAAGATTAAATCCAGATAATTTTTCTCGATAAGCACCGGTATCTTGCACCGGTATTCAGTGAACCAGTGCTGGATTTATTCATAGGCACCAGTATTTTGTTTCATTTATCAGATTACCGGTGCCTAATAATTTCCTAACACCAATATTGCTCTCCCAACAATGACATAACGCGCTTATATACCCGTTTTCCAGTAATGTATAAGTAAAAGTTACAAGTTACAATGAAACAAAACTTGATAATAGTACAGTTGTAACAATAATATTATTGAAAAATAACCTAAACCAACCCAAATTTAATCGGGTAGAAAAATAACTCGATCTAAAATGAACCAACTCGAAATATATATGAATCAAATATGAAACATTATAAAAAATAACAGACATGATCAGACCCGAACAAAACTTCAATACAAAAAATGACACGACAGTAACCCAATCCTATCCAACTCAACAATATTCTGACCCGACCCAACCTAACCCGAGTGTAAAAATTACACGACAGTAACCCGATCCGATATTAACTCGATCTGATACGACCCGACCCGAGGAAAAAAAACTAACATGTTTTCATCCCGACCCAACAGTATCCCGACCCAACCCAACCCGACACGAAAAATGAAATCAACACATTTCAATGTGACCTGTTTCAACACAACACGTTTCCAACCCAACACGAACACAATACGATAACTCGAATTGACACATCTAATACTGCTGCAGAAAAATATCTTCATTGTATAAGAAGGGGCTAAATAACCACTGCTATGGAATAATTCCATAACACCGCTCACTTGGGCACTGATTTTTGAAAATCTAGAAAATAACTGCTACGGGGCCAAAAAAAACACCAATTAACGAGGTTGCTCTGTAGTAGTGTGGGTTGGAGAAAGGCCGCATATTAATATTCCGCCTTAGATGATCATCTTATGTATGATGATTGTAATAACAATTGCCCTACATTACAAGACAATACTATGTACCAACACCACTTGAACTTACACTCGCTCCTATTTATTTGTGTTGAATGTATGAAACTAAAAGAGCATACATGGTCCATAGATATGGTGATTTCCTATTAGCTAAAGCCAAATTAAATATTTTCGTTTGATAATTTCTGAGGTGCAAAAACAATTCCGAATGCTTAGTACATTATATTATATCAAAACAATTGAAGGAAGTTTCGAATTCAGAAGTGTTATCCCAGATACCGGTAAAAAGGGCAATTTGACAAACATGACAACTAATTCATGCCAAATTGTGATAGATTACTTCGATTTCTATTTATTTGAGATACTTTTAATCAAGTTCCTTCTTTTTAGCAATCCAAATGCCTTCATCATAGTCACTGCGGTCGAGGAAACTCCAAAAACTCTTATCATCCTCCTCTCAACTAATGCGGGGGATTCCTTCTAGATCACCATAATTCCAAGAATCAGCATAGGTTGGCTTGATCATCCGATGCTTTTGTAAACAAGGCCCCGGAAAATTCCGGAGACTAAGCTCTGATACTCAAGTTATCTTTTATTTTGATATGAGGGTTTGAGAAATTTCCATTACCTTTATTATTGTTCATTTATAGCCGATGATTTGTGCGTTAATGGTTGATCGTGGTAATATGATCATGGACGCTAGTTGTCTTTATTCTCAAGGCTAGGTGATCCTTGCATTATGTGAAGTGTTCTTTGTGTTCCCTGTATTGGTTTGTGGGTGCGAGGTGTCAGCTCTGGGCTAGAGTTCGATTAGTCTGAGGAGGTGTTTATCATAAGCCCCCCTAGCCAAAGAGTCATTGAGAGATGAGCTAGTATAGTTTCTATTGGAATGATAAAAAGGAAATTTTGAACTAAAATAATATAGCGAATATGAAACGCTTTGTGGCATAATGGTAAAAAGATTGCGGGGAAGTGAAGATTAACTCGGGTAAAGATATGTGGGGAAGTGAAATAAATCAGTTTACTTATTTCCTTTGCAATAGTAAATGGAACGATAATTTAGCGGTAACCTAAAAATATAAAAGAGGCTTTGAGGGTGCAGTTAATGTTATTGCATTTAGCCGTTACTAAAAAATAATTAATAGTTTTATTTTCCAGGTACCTGAAGGGGAATACTGATAGTTATGCATTTTGTCAAGTATTCATCGTTATTCAATATGGGAAGGGTAGGTTGTGATAACATTCTTACTTTAGGGGATGTGTATGTTCTGATGTACGAACTTCCTTGTTTATCTGCTTGTGAGCTTAAAGTTCCTGACACCGTCAATGTTGTGATGAGACTATCGTGTGATATGTTTAATGTCTATGAGTGCCAGTTGCAGTGTGACCCGACTCTTCTCGTCTCAGACTACTTCTTGAGCGTACTAGGAGGGGGGCTTATGAGGTTGCTCTTGCCCAGTTGCTTCCTTAGGGGGTGGCCATATTTATGGGTGTTCAAATTGCTTGACCCAACCCAACCCGGCCTGTTTTGACCCAACCCATATGGGTCGAGTCGGGTCAATGTCCCATTTGGGTCAAAATGGGTCGGGTTGGATTTTGACCCAAATCAACTCGTTTTTACTCATTTGCAATTTTACCCCATTTTCTTGGAAAATAATCATAAAAAAGAATTAGTTTAATATGACATACCCACCATTAATTTAATTCATAAACAAGTTTAACATTCTTGAATTTTTTTTATAAAACCAAAAATAATTTTTGCAAAACTACTGTTAATTATAAAATAATATATGAAATATATATTCATAATTTTATAAATAAATTTTAATAAAATTATATTTTTAAAATAAAATATTAAAAGTATTTCTAACTAAGTAAAATGAAAATAATTGTATTTTTCTTTATTAAGTGAATAGTATATAATTGAATATAATATAATATTCTTATTTTAAATTATATAAAAATAAATCATAATTTTATTTATTATTTAAATATTATTACATTTAAATAATATATTTTATTCAAATAAATTATAAAAAATTACCATTTTTTTATGATTCTGGTCGATTTGGGTCGATCCATGACCCATCACCCTGTCCGACCTGACCCATTTGTCCCAAAAGTTTGGGTCAATTATGGCCGGGACAGCTGACCCTCCACGACCAATGAACACTGCCGCGAAGTAATGCACAAATTTAACGTGCATATATTTTGCTCAAATTATCACCTTCCTATAGTGGATGCCATTGAGTGTTTTGTGACATTTAAACCCGCAATGCTAAAGATTGATATCGTTCAGGGGATCCATGATGACTATGTGAGATGGGAGGATAAGGTTTTGTATTTCAAGTGTCACGACAGTAGCTCAATGCCATTTTGGATAAATGATGTGTTAATGGATAAAGAATTAAAGTTGTGGAACAAGTTGGGCCCTTTGAGGAAGTTATTTGCCCAGGCAGTAAAGGTGGAGAGGCCCAGAGGCCGACAAGGTATAATTATCATTTAAACCTTAAGGTTTGTTATCTTTAAACTTGTAACCTATGTGCTATGTGTTTATTTATTTATAGTCGTGAGGTTTTGCAGTCTGGAGAAGTTGTCATTTTGTGATCAAGGCGTGAGTGCACCTAGGAGTCATCGTGGAGGCAGCTGTCTAAAGACCTTCGCTTCACCCAAAAATGGTTGTTTGGATGAGACTGGTCCGAGGAAAGCTGCTCTTGTTAAGCGCAGAGCTAGTAGGGATGAAGGGCATGGTGATGGTTCTTCCAAGATGACAAGGCTAAAGAACAATGTTGCGGTTGTGAATAGAAGGGGCATTCTGAAGTCCGCTAGAGTTATTAGTTCCGCTGAGAATGTGTGTCATTTTCCTAACCTTTTTGTATGATTTAATTACTTATTGGTCCAATAGGATTGTCATTGAATATAACGGTGATGTTGTGCTTGGTGTCGTTCACCATGTTGGTGATTTAGAAACGGAGCTGGCCAAGTTGAACGCCCTCCGTGAGAAGAAGGATGCTACCAACTTCGCCCAGTAAGCTGAGCTTAGAGCCTTTAGGGGTGGTGGTTTTGCTTCTCCAAGTTTCACTCAACTTATTTCGGGGAATGGGATTAGTGTGATTGTAGTTTAAAAGGGTGATTATTTGTATAGTTCTAGTGGTAGGGATGGGGTGACTAATACTAATTTAGGATAGATACGCTTGTGTAACCTATGTTAATGATATCTTACTTAAAGATGATTCCTTAATCTTAATTCTACTTTTTATTTTCTTACATGTGGAATTTTTCGTTATTAATTTATATTTTTGTGTTTATGGGTATGGGGACTGCTATATGGGTTTATAATCTTGGTGTTTATCTTTCAGGCTTTGTGTCGTGTGTTTTTGGTAAATGGGCTTCCCTAAAGGGTAGCTTGGGGTGGTAGTAGTTGTCCGGGATATAGATGTTCTAATGATGAAGTTACCGGTGATTTAACCATGACCATAATGGCTTGTATACTAAGGCATTGTGTACTAATGGTGGTGCTACTAAGGGAGGTTTGCGGTCTTGTGCATGTTATCTAAGGTTGTGGCCATAAGCGAGGTCAGGGTTTTATGCATACTCTGTGTACTTAATGAATATATGGTAAGACCAGTTGTGGGCTTATTATTCATTGCCAGCCCTACTATATGGGGTGTGTATTGCGTGTGGAGATCGCCGGTGTAACCTTATATGAGGTGTATATACACATGTGATGATGGGTATGTCTTATGGGCTTTACATGTTTCCTATGTGCTTAACGATGTCCAATTGGATTTGGAGTCATTTATTATCTAAGGTTTTAGTAATTAATCCCCAACGTTTCCGAATGGTGCATATGTAATTCCTAGTTTATTTTAAAAGTTATGTATGTGTCTAGTCATTAGATTTTGGATGATGTTCTTGTCATACTATGCTAAGGGTGCTTATGCCTGGGTTATGTTTCAAATGTTACTGATTGTAAGTGTTGAAGTTTTTAGTTGGGGATTTATTGGGTTTATTCTTTTGTCGTGCGTTTGATTTACACGGTTGGGGGTGGTGAGTGGTGTTTTTATCTTCTTGTGTCTCGTGGCTAGTGTTTATCAAGGCGTAGGTGAAGCCACAATAACCTCGTTGGTTTGTGTATGAATTGTTAGTGATACACAGGGGAAAGGGTGAGTTTCTGCTTATGTCGCATGACTGGTGATTTTCCAGGTGTATGCGAAGCGTCACAGCCTCTAAGTGGTAGGTGTTGTTTGACGGAGGTCGAGGCAAGGTTCTGCTTGTGCCGCGTGACTTCTGATTTTCCAGACGTATGTGAAGCCACGATATCCTTCTTGCCTTTGTATGTGTGTTTTGGCCAGGCAGGGAGTGAGATGAATTTTTTCTTATGTCGTGAGGTTGTTAATTTTCCAAACGTATGAAAAATTGCGGCATTCACGTCGTTCGTGTATGTGTTATTTTTTATTGTAGGATAGACAGAGCATGGGGTGAGTTTCTGCTTATGTTGCGAGATTGGTAATTTTCCAAGCATATGCAATATCGTAGTATCATCACTGGCTCTATATTTAGGGTTAGTGTGGTATATGTTGAGCGAATCTACAAGTGAATTTCCCAGTTGAATCTCGTCCAGCAAGTTTGAGGGAAACATGGTGGTATGTTGTGTTAACGGGTGGCTAATTTTTGCGAAGTGGTGGTTGCGAGGGCTATATACGATTATCTTGTTTTGACCATGGGATTGGGTGTTGGGTATGCCCCGTGGGCGGGTATCTACATATTAATTATGCCTTATTGTTTAATTTATTTCCTTCTCCAAGGCTAAAAACGGGGGATAAGTTGTTATGGGAAGTTGAAAGTCCCAAATTTTTAAATACTATCTTAATTTTGTTTTCTTTACCTATGCATGTATTATGCATATAAAAAGGTGTCTCTATTAGGAATATCCTCAATTGTAATTTGTTTGAGGTTGAAATGAACTTAGATTCTAGTGTAGCTGCTCTAGAGGTTGTGTGTTGTGTGGTGTATTGAAGTTGTTGTAAATATGTGTGAGTTGTACACTTCCTGGGGAGAACATAGTAAGGGGTGCTGGGGGTAGGTGTGCTATGTGCCTAAGACCGTACTATTTTGGTAGTAATCTATCCTTGATAGGTTGATTGGAGAAGTTATATCTATTTTCGGTGACAAAGGATTGAGTAACATCTCTTGATGGATTTTCTAAGGAAACTTATGCAAGCTGTAAGTGGGTTGCATTTCTTTTATTTTGCTTAATTTCCTAAGATTTTCCTATTGGTTATTGATGTATTGCGTCCTAGTTTGGTAGGATCGGCGATTGGGATTAAGGAATGCAGGTATGGTGGATGATGGTGGATCTCTATCTATACAACCATCTTTCACAGAGGCCTAGGGGATTCGACACGCGGAGATGCCTAGAATCGCGATGGCTTGGCTCTAGGGGAGACCTAGGTTGTACCATAGACAAACACACCTGATTAGATTAGCTCCAGGTTTTATTCGGTTGTGCAAGAACGATTCAAAGTATGCCGATGGTAAATACTGCTTAATCGGCATACTTGCCTACTTTCAGGATGGGTGTCTTTTTTATGAACTGGCACCTTAGGTGACGCTGTAGTAGCCTGTCTGTTAGCTGCTTCATTAGGCAGTGGCAGCCGCTGCACCATCAGCGAAGCGGGCCAGTCCACCACGTTGGGTTTAGTTTCTTATTCTATCTAATGTAATAGGTTTATTTTTTGGACGATGTAATATTCCTTGATGTACTGTAATAGATTAAGGACAATGTTATATTTTTGTGATCTATCATTTTAATGTATAGTTTGGGTTTTTTGAGCCTAGGACTTGTTGTTACTTTACTAGTCTATTTTAGCCAAACCTTTGTTTCAATTTTATTTATTGTTGTACAATGGTAGGTACTTTTCGTAATGGATGCTTTTTATGATAGACCAAATTTCTAAGACTATTTTGTTGTCATAGCTATGTCCTTGAAATGTAAGGCGTAGGGGGTAGTAAACATACTACCGCTTATATATTAATGCTACTGCATGCATAGAGTTTACTATGTTGGGGTGTACCTTGTCACTGGGGGTTGAACTAGGATAACACTTATTTGTATAAGGCGGATACCTTTTGTTTTCACAGTCATCCTTTCCTTTCTAGCATATGTGTGAACCGCATCTTGTAATTTTTTTCGTTCCTATTGGTTTCGTGATTGCATTAAGTAATGTCTATTTGTACTAGAGGATCCCAACCTTCTCATGTATTATAAAGGCCTAGAAAGAAAATATTGTCCCCACAAATGGTGCCACTGATGCAGAGGGATTCCTTTCAGACCCTCATAATTCCCAAAATCAGTACGGATTGGCTCGATCATCTAGAACTCGTGCAAACAAGGTCCTAGAAAATTACCAGGACTAAGCTCCAATGCACAAGTCAGCTTCATTTTGATGTGAGGGTTTGATTGGAGAAAATTCCATTACCTTTCTTACTGTTCTTGATTTCCATTTATAGTCAATGAGCTGTGCATTCATAATTAATCATGGTTCATGTTGTTTCTACTAGTACTGGATCATGGTCTTAGTAAGATGATCGTGGATGCTGATCATCTTTCTTCTCAGGGTGAGGTGTTCCTTTCGTTATGTAAAGTGTTTTTTTATGTATCGGTTCGTGAGTGAGAGGTAACAATTTGTTTAATGTATCGGTTTGTGGGTGAAAGATCTCACCTCTGGGCTAGACTTCGATTAGCTTGGGGAGGTGTATACCATCAAGCATTATACTATCGTCCATTTCACCAATCACATATCACTTTTCTAAAAAATTGATATATTCATATTCATAGTCTATGATGAAACGTTTCTTCCCATCCAAAAAAATCACCCGCCAAGGATTAATTGATTGGGACTTTTATATAGAACACTTGATGCACTTGATCGCCCAATATGAAAGGATCTTCTCTCTAGCATGCACGACTTCTATCAAAAAGGGTAAACACTAAATCCTTTGATATCTTTCCATTGTTAATATCTACTCATTGATATCTGAATTCAAGCTCCCATATCTCAAATATTTTCCGTAAATAACATGTCTGACCATAGACAACTAATATGTAATGCCTCCAACATGAGAGACACATCACTGTTATGAGTAGTACCCTTATCATCCATATTTTTGTCATAAAAGTGTAACCATTGATGTTGTATCCTTCATACAAAACAATGGTTCCCAAAGGCCTATGCACCAACTATTTCCCTATTCCAAAGTGATCACCGACATCCACATGACCTCTTAGCCATCACGAGAGGTTTTCCTATGTTGTTGTAGAAATTGGGCTTCACTGAAAGTAGGATGAAGTTCTCTACTCTTATCCATATGGATATCGATGTATGAGACAACGTCTTCGTGGTTACGAAGAACATAAAGGTGAGTAGCACATAAATCTTCTGCACTAGGGTTTAATAATTTACCCTACCTACACATTGCCCCTGTAACCTACCTTTATTTCTACATTTAGGAATGCCAACGAATTCCACTTCCTTTAAATAATCTATACAATTTTTAATCTCCTCCTTCTCCATGTAACATTGCATAAGACCTGCATCCATCCTATACCACTTCTTTATAAAATGATTGAAAACTCTCATATACCTCTGAACGGTACATCCATATGAAAATAAGAGACTAACTAACTTCATATCCCTCCCCAAATAAATGAATAAATGCATTATTATGTCAAAGATGGAATGAGATAAATACATCTCCATCCCACATAAAACTTCAATAACAATTAATGGAAACTTGTCCGACTTGGCACTACTAATACTTTTGCAACATATAGACTTAAAGAACAAACAATTAATGCTTCTTCTTCTTTTTTGAAATAAATGATTGATGCTTTGTAATGTACAATCTTACAAGGGATGGAAATTAGACCCTAGTAGCAATGGCATTCTATTCCTACATAAAGTTTTGGAAATCATTTTATTTCAACCCAACCAACTTCAACTCAACCAGATATAAACATGTACTGATGTTTGAAAAATACGCCCTAGTACTTTCACACTGTTAAGGGTCTCATGGTGTAATTTTTTTCTCCGACCATACATAGAATGGCAAGAAATTGGAAAATAACAATTATCTCCTCTTATTACTGGGCCTAAATTCTTCCTAATTTCAATTTTAATGAGGTCAAGCCTAGCCTTCAACCCATCCTTTAGTATACCAAGGGTATTCAATAATGTCCCACCAAAGAATCACACATATTCTTCTCAATATGTTTTAATCTTAACAACGTCTGACGTTCAATTCTTCTAGTAGGGAAGTTTAAAAAAATAGGGAACATGGTATAAATATGGCCCAACTATCATACTCAATCCACACAAAAGCAAGCTTAGCAAAGCTAGCGAAGTGTTGTCATTACAAAGAACAAACACGTGCCACAGAGTATGTGCTAAGTAGTCAACGGTACTTGGAAGGAAAACATATGGCCACTGCCACGAATATTATGCATGTAACTACCTCTCTAGAAATGATGAAGAGAACATGATATGCACTATCTATGCGAGGAAAAGTTGTGCAACCACCACAATGGCCACGACTTGCACAATCTTTGCTTCAGACGTCGTCCCAATAATTTCATTCCAATAGGCCTATAAATATATGACAGCTTGATATGTCAAGGTAAGTAACAAATGTCAATCAGGTATACTATATTCAGTAGTAGAGGATATTGATTTAGTCATCAGAGCCTCTACTCTAGATCCAATCTGAAACTTTCATGTATGAGCCACATGTCAATGTACAAGTTTGTCGAAAGTCAGGATAGTCATTGTTAGTTGGAAGGAACAACCATATCATTGGTTCCGTATGTGGGGGAAGATTATACTCTTCACCATTACTTTTAATTAATGGTGTCAAAGTCCAAAAGATTGACAAGTTGGGCACAAAACGTAATTATGCCGCCTCCTCCGCAACACAAGTCACAACCCCATTAACCCAAACCACCTCCTGTGATCGATAATGTCCATGAAAGTGGATATAGCCTAGAAGTAAAATCCTCTCACTCCTATAAAGAGAAGGGAGCTTTCAGGTCATTTCTTGAAGCTAACAAAGAGTAACTCTACATAGAGCTCGTTAGCACAATGAAGGAAATGAAGGAGAACCAAAACTATCCTCGGGAACCCGAGAAGGAGTAGAGAAGATAGAAGCAGCCACCGAAGGGAAAATTTGAAGACTCTAACAAAACTTGGTACTACATATTAGAGGAAGAAATAGACCATTCAATGTTGGTGGAAGAGTTGCGGAATTTCGCAGTGCTAAAATGCTTCGAACAACTTAATCAATTAATTTCTTATAATGAATCAACAGATCCTATGGATTACTCTTACTAGACTAGCATGAGGTATCGTGATGTACCTATCCAACTAATATGAAAAAAATTCTCGTCTTATAGGTAGGAACCACAGTCACATGGTACAATAGCTTGCCTAAACTAGTATCAGGACCTTGGCCCAATTCACAGATCAATTCATGGGAAGGTTCCACCAAAAGAAGAAGTTCACGAAGAAAATTGTAAACCTGATGAACGTAGCATAACCAAGTGGTGCAAGCATCGTAGACTGCTTCGTTTCAAAAATCCTTGAAGTTAAATAGCTCACATATCGGATGTTCTTGGGGGGCATTCATGAATGCTATAAGTTCAGGGAAGTTTTATAAGGAAAAAATCACAGCAGACATGCGGGAAAGCCCGAGAGATCTCTAAAAGATTGTAGAAAATTTATTCTGGCGGAGGCAACAAAAACCTAGAATGAACTATGGGAGAAAACATCCGAGGAAGACGCCCAAGGAAGTAGGGCAATAAAAAAGGGAAAATTCACTATGTTCACGAAAGGAAAGTAATTGTTGGCAACCAACACAGTATATCCAGAAACACCCCTTACAAAGTCAAGAATAAAAATCAAGTAGAACCACAAAGAGTTGTTCCGGGAACCAGCACCAATGATAGCCCCAACAAAAAAAAGAAACAAAAAAATATCCAAATATTATTACTAAAAATTCCACAAATGCCATGGTTATGACACAGATTTTTGTAGGGGTGGGCAAAAAACCGAAAACTGAAAACCGAACCTAAAACCAAACTATTCGAATTTGAATAACCCGAACTGAATTTAATATATGGTTTTTTGAATATCCAAATTGAATAAACCAAATTCTGAATATGGTTTTTGGATCGGTTTTGGATATTAAAACTCAAACTGAAACCCAAACTGAATACCAAATTGTAATTAATTAAATAAATATATGTAATAATTAAAAAAATAAAAATATATATAAATAAATTTAAGTTGGAGGACCAATATTTATATTTAAAAAATTATCTCAAACTCTAAAGCCTAAGTAAGTTTTGGTTAATAAGTAAATAACATAAGTTACCCTAAATACATTTGTGGACTGCTTGAATATGAATGTGAATGTGGAGTGCTTGAAGGCTTGAAGAATGTGAAGATTTTGAAAATGAATATTAAAATGAACTATTTTTCTTTAATCTTAAATGTAAAGCTAAAATTGTTATGGTTGAATTTGTATTATACTTGTTGGATTTTTATTTTGAAAACTTGATCTTGATGGTGTAGAAATGAGATTACATATTTTATTTAATTTTAAATTAAATTATTTCATTTTAGAAATTATTTAAAAAATTACAGTCAATTATTCTTATTCGGGTTGAATTCGGTTTCAAACCAAAACCGAATTCCAAATTAGGTTAGGATAATTCGGGTTATTAGGGTCAGATTCGGTTTTGGGCTTTTTAGGGGCAAAACTGAATAACCCGAATCGAATAAACCGAAAACCAATTAAACCACACCCATGCCCACCCCTAGATTTTTGTAATGACCTCAGGAGACAAGTTGAAGAATTACTTCACCAAGGAAGGCTCACTCAGTACAAAAAGGAGAATAACTCACTAGGAAATTTAGAATGTTATGACATGGAAAAAATCAGAATGTAACCCAACCTCAAGAAAGGCTAAAGCAGAGATGGCAGCTGCAATATTATTTTGTGATGAATGGCGCCCTAGAAAGAATAATATTCTCCATCCACAGATCATCAAAGTTGGTCTCCAACTACCTGTAGAAAGTAAGGGTAAGGTACTTGCCTTGAAAGGAGCCCATTGAAGAAATGCATGTTGATTAAGCTATTACATTCAACGATCATGATGAGGTCCCAAATGCGTTATCGTATAATGGTCCTCTGGTAACTGCAACAATGATGGGAAATTCCAAGGGGCACAAGGTCTTAATAGATGACGCAAAGGCAGTGGAAGTAGTGTTCGCTGATTATTTCAAAAAACTTGGATTTAAGCAATCATGTTTGAAAAAATAAACATCATCTATAGTAGGGTTCATAGGGAAGTCAGAGATGCCCTTAGGAAATATACAATTACCATTTGTTATTGGATATAAAGACAAAGATTGTGCATTATTATGTGACTTCGTCATAACGAATGCCCCAAGCCCTTTCAAGCCGTCACAGGTTGGCCATGGATGACCGCTTCCAACGCAATATGGTCCCCTTATCATCTAGTCATGGAATTTTCCATACCAGAGGGTGTAGCTCAATAAACAACGAGGCATTGTATGGCTATCTCAATAAAGCGAACAACCTCATATAACCCCCAACCAATGGTACACTCAACTAATCATGGCCAGTTCTCACAAGGCGTTAAAACAAGAATTGACATGGGCAAAGAAATCGAGCTCGTACGCATAGATGAGGATAATGATACGAAAGAGGTTATGATCGAGAAAATGTTATCCAAAACTATCAAAAATAAAGGTATAGCTACGCTTAAGAATTACAAAAATTCCTTGGCTTGGTCAGTCTAGAACATGAGAGATGTCAGTCCCTTTATCGTAACACACATCCTTAATTTTGATCCATCAGTAAAACTTGTCCAACAAAAACAACAAAGCTTCTCCCTGATAGGTAGGCGGCAATCGAAAATAAAGTAGGCACCCTTGTACAAGAAATAATACTTTGAATACTTTATGAAGTTATATGCCCGACATGGCTAGTGAACCCGTTCATTGTCCCGACATGGGATGGAGAATGTGTGTCGACTACACATACCTGAACAAATAGTACCCCAAAGATTGCTACCTACTACCAAAGATTGATCGACTAGTTGAAGCAATCACAGGATACATAGCTATGGTTTTCTAGATGAATACAAGGGATATCACCATAGTTAATGAACCCTGAAGACAACGAGAAGGCGGAATCCAAAACATGATTTGGAATATTCTGCTATGGAAAAATTCCATTCAAACTACCAACGAACAATCAACAAAGCCTTCACCCACTAAATCGACTGCAATATAGAAATCTATGTGAACGACATGGTTGTCCATAGTAAGACACTAAGAACATTTTCCTATAACCTAGAAGAGACACTTATCACCCTTTAGAAAATTAGTATGAAGTTGAACCCGGAGAATTTAAACATTTGTGTGAGTGCAGGAAAATTTCTAGGGTACAAAGTTTCATCTAGAGGCATCGACTAAAATCAAGAAAAAATACATGACGTTCAAGCACTGCCACCACCTCGATCAATCAAAGAAGTCTAAGTTCAAACCAATTTGTTATAACAATCAGTCGTTTCTTTCAAAATCTACTACAAACATATGTCATTCTTTGATGTTTTGAGAAAAGCATGATAGTTTAAATGGATGACTGAGTGTCAAGAAGCGTATGAACTGTTGAAAAATGAATTGTTAGGACTACCACTACTATCAGCACCTTGCCCTAGTGAAACACTATATATATGCTTGCAGTTTCCATTCACGCCATTAGCCCAATCCTAGTGCATCAGGATAAGGATTGAAAGATCTCAACCTATTACGTAAGAAAAGGCCTTTAAGGAGCAGAGAAAGCCTACTTAGCCATGAAGAAGTGGCTCTTAAGCTTATTAATTCTTATAGGAAACTACAATTATAGTCCACACTGGCCAACCTATCAAGAAAATCCTCCATCATTCAAAAGCTTCAAAGAGACTAATGATGTTGGCTATTGAATTATGAGAACATGAGGTGCTATTCCAACCAAGAACATCCATCAAAGAACAAGCCTTATCAGATTTCCTAGTAGATATAACTAAAGAAGAGCACTCCAACATTGACGAACAAGAGTCAAGAAAGACAATCCATTCTAAAGGAAAAGAAAATTTTGAGCGGATTTAGTGGACACTCTTCATTGGTGGATCCTCGTGCAAAGAAGGTTGTGAGACTCTTACTCGTTAGCCCAAAAAGGGACTAACACAACTCCTATTTGTATTTTCCCTTGCAAACAATGAATCAGAACACGAAGCCCTCCTCAGAGATCTATACATAGCAATACAGGTGGATATCCAAAGCATCCAATTCCATAACAACTCACATGTGGTCGTATATTAGGTCCTAGGGGCCTATTTGTTCAAAGAGAGAAACTTGATTAAGTACCTGAACAAATCAAAACAACTCATGTGTAGATTTGATCGCTTGAAAATTTCATTTGTCCCCCAATCAAGAAACACCAAAGAAGATTCCCTAAGCAATCTAGAGACATCGGGATACCCCGCACTTCAACAACAAAAGCACGTGATCATCGAAGTCGACCTACTTCGAATAACATTGACAAGAACTGTGGCCCAAGCCCAACAGATATGGGTAGGTCCAATTGTCCAATGCTTGGTACATGGTCTTTTGCCCACGGAAAGGACTCAAGCTTGAAAAATGGAACTTAAATAACTATCATTCAACTATTTGAAAGGAGTAATTTACAAAACAAAAAAATTACCTGATAGTGGGGCTCATATGCATCAGATGAGGCCAATCCGCCCTCATCATTTGAGACATGCACAAAGGATGGTACAGCTCACACAAATGAGCATGTATCTTGGTCAATTACGATTCGGCTAATACTAGCCAATAGTATTCGAAGATGCTCACAACTATGTACAACTATGTAACATTTACTATCTTAATGTTGTTGTACAACATAAACTACAATCAGAATTGACTGGAGTGTATGGTGCATAGCCATTTGAAAAATGTTGAATCAACATCGTTGGACCATACCAGCTAGAATAGTAAGAGAAAAATTTCCCTTCTTCGCATTCAATTAGTTTACCAAAATGGGTAGAAGTTAAGCCCTTGACCAAGATCACTACCAAAGTAGCAATCTCATTGGTTTAGAAAAACATATTCTGTTTTTTTGGTATACCAAAGACAATCACATCAGACTACGCACCCAATTTACAAGCAGGACATTCGACGAATGGTGTCAGGACTTGAGCATCATCTAAAAATTCACCTTGATTACCCACCCACGGGCCAATGGCCAGGTGGAAGTAACAAACCATAATCTTGTCCCATGAATTTAAAAGACACTATAAGGGAAAAATGGCTGGGTCAAGGAGTTACCAATCATCCTCTAGGCATACTGAATTACGCCAAAGACAC
>JAULKM010118609.1:0-38490 GCA_032355605.1 Rubia tinctorum | reverse complement strand
GAATGGTCACAATATAGTAAGTGCACAAAATACGAATGGTCACAATATAGTAAGTGCACTACCCAAACCCTTCGCAGAATGTAATAACTAAATATCTGAACAAACTCAGTACTACGAACGGTAGACTATGCAGGACGCCGACCACGTACACCTCTACGATCACCCGGAAGTCTCTCGTCCATTTGATTTCTTATCCTTCTCTCAGAAAATTGACCACGTTTTCTGTTGTGAAACTTCTCGATGTCGGGGACAACCTTGCGGGCTGTGGGTTTCCACAATGAAGGATCTCTGATGGGCATGAAACCAGCACTGTATTGTGATACGAAGGTGGCCGTGTGACTTGTCACAAAGGTTCATGGGATCGTCACGTAGTTTCCTGCAAACAGCCATGGCATGGGAACAAGGTAGCTTGAATATTTTCCACTCTCGACAGCTACATTGTCTCCTCGAATATTTCACTGTGTAGTGTCATTCACCCACGCTGCCGTCGAAAGACCTTGTCTGGACTCTGTAGATCTGTAAAGTACGATCGTACACGGCCACAACATGTCTCTGCCCCAACGTGTCATTCTGCTCGAACTTCTTCCAAATCTTGCTCGGCAAAAGGGAACTGCAAAATAAAAAGAATATGGAGCAGTTTGCAACCACTAACAACTGCGTATGAAGATATACTTGTGTAACGAAAACGTACCTCCAGGTAGTAGTTTCTTTTAACCTTTGCGCAAACATTTCAACTGTTCGTTCGAACGTTGTGCTGATACAAGCAGTAATCGGTTGATGTCTAGCCCGTCTCAAACAATTTTTGTAGCTCTCCGACATGTTTGTTGTCAAAATACCCCACCGACGATTTCCATCAAAGGCGAGACTCCATTTACTACTGTCATGATCTTCCAACCATGCCCAAGCAGCGGGATCTAACTCCTTCATCTCCGCCTTGTACTCTCGCCACTTCCGTTCCTGTTTAGCACTTCCAAGCTGCCACCTAGATATTGCCTCCACCAATTCCGGCTTTGTCCGAAATCTCATACCCAAATCAACTTCTCCAGTCGCTAGAACATAATTCGGAAGTATTCTGCCACAATCGGTCGGGTCGTAACCTTCATCGGGACCTCCGTAATCCCTAAAGAATGCCCTGGTATTAGGAGCCCACACTTGCTGGAATGTAGTGGGAACATTGTTCGTGTACACAACCGACCGATCATCATCCCCAGGATTCGAATCAGATGATAAGTAATCACCATCTTCGCTTCCTGTTCCAAATTCCCCATCCTCATCATCCTCGCCATCCACATCAGTATGGCCGACGACAAGGTCACCATCGCCGCCGTCAGACCCATGAACGGCAAACTCACCGATGAAATCATCGCCAATAACATTAAATTCTTCATGATAACCACCATGTGGTCCAGCACTTGTGGACGACTGATAGCACCTTGTCCCTACATAAGCTGTAGGTCGACTCAACTCACCGACAACATGAGATTCTCCAACACCTTTCCGATGATCAACAGTTAGAAAAGGAGGGCATGTTGGTGACGTATAGTTCTGAACATTGCTCAACAACGACATGAACGAGCACGGGCCAACATCACCCAGACGTTCAATGGGGGTCACAATCCTCTCAAGGTCAATGTAAAGATCTGCTACCCTGGAGGACATTACATCAACAGTATCGAAAAACGTCTCCGTAGACGGGTCATCTTCCACTTCATAACATCGGCAATATATACAAGAACCTATAACCTCAGGGCAACAGTAAAATAATTTCAACTTAAACCCCTCAGATGTAATGGCTAACTGATTCACAATTAAATCAACTAACTGAGAGTGGCTTGGCCTCCGTTTCACGGTCACATGTTTCTCAGATACAGGAGGATCATAGTACACACCCACGTTTACATCATACTTAATCACACCCACTCTGTACAAGTACAACAACAAATTCATCCTCAAACTGCAACGTAGTATAATACAACAAATACATTACCATCCAGAGGAATATTATCATTCAGCAACCTATCATACCATTCACATAGCTAAACAGATTTCTCACATGCTCATCATCACAAGATATCAATGCAGTACTAGAAAGCATATTGCATATGACATCAACACTCATACAACTTGTATGTCTAAATCAAGACTCCTTCAAATTTAACATACCTTCAACGAAGAAGATGCGTACCTCCAGCAATGGTAATAATACCTCGATATCGCACCACAGATTTTTCCTACACCTGCCTAGAGAACAACAACAGAGATCATCAGAACAAGTTATCCAAACGACAATAACATTCCCCATAAATTTCACCCAACTATTGACATACAACAAAAGTTCCTTCATTTCCATAACATCTTTCAAACACTAAACATCGTTTCCAAATACACTTTACTTATACTCGAATCTAATTAGGTCCAATAACATTTTTAATCATATACAAAAATATCAATCATCTATTTCCCATACTTTGTCACTTACCAAGTAAGGTCCTCCCATACAATATGTTTCAAAGTATTACTCAAACAATTCTCTTTTGACCTAACAAGAAATTATAACTCCAACTAAATTCAAATGGCATAGAGAGGTCGTATTTTGGAAATTTCTCGTAAGTTGTTTTTGTTCGACCAAACATCAAATACTAAAAATATTCTTCAATTTTCACAAAATTTTCTTCAATTTTCCCAAGCCATTCCCCACATTACATACAATGCATTCAACGAATTTCTCTTGGCATATTTTCATTGTTGACACTTCCAAATACAAGTCAAAAACAGTACCCGAAGCAACTGGAACAATTTCATGCAAAAAAAAACTGCCGGAGGATATGCGTGCAGTTCACGCGCAGTAAATACCAGGGGCGCGTGACCACCACGCGCGACAACAAGGGGCGGCGCGTGAGTTCATGCGCGGCCGATCCTGGATTTTCACGGCCAACACACGCGGCCTGAACGGAAACGGGGGTTATAACCAAGCTACACGAACAATCACATGAGTTCATACAATTACAAAACAACACAACCAAACCCAGATCTACAAAATATTCAAAAATTCACCACTTCAACTTCGGAACCAAGCAATTCTAGGAGAAACACCCGAATTATACCTGGAGGAGCAGAGCTTCCGGTGGCCTGGAAACCGAGCAATGAAAGGAGCGAAATTAAAGAGGGGGAAAATGGAGAACATCGGTTAAATTCGAGCAGAAACATGGGAGGGAAGAAATGGTGCTGGAGTTAAAACCAATAAACATGGCACATTTCGAAAATGCGCCCACTTTAATCGCCGAAATTTAAAAAAAACCATAATCCATGAGGGCGCATTACGGTAATGCGCCCTCCCCATTTTGTTTCCACCCTACGCAACTGTAGCACCCATCTTGGGTTTTTCTCGAAGACTCCTGGGGTCGTCCTTTCATTTTCAAAAACATTCCATAACAGAATATTTATAACTTAAATTGATTTCATGCCAAAATCACATTACATTCGTATAATATATATATGTATATATATATGTATATATATATATATGTATGTATATATGTGATTGTTGAACAATATATTTGTATTAGCTTGATATAAAATCAACCTAATATCACGATATTAGGTGAATTGACCATAAACCGCACATGTGTCCAACCTCTACCGGTTCCAGGACCTCATATTATAGGATTGATTGACTTCTGGAATGACATAATAGGTTTGAACGTATGTTAGTTCTTTTTGACATCTATCTAAGCCCAAGATCAGTTATAACTCAAAATATGACATTTGTGAAGTCGAATTTGGAACACATTCTAAAATAACTTCTAATTTGCGCAAACAATTTTCAGGTCATATTCCAACAAGTGGCTATAGACATGCAAGACATACTCTTCTTACTATTAGAAGTGGTGAATCCTTTACTAACCATAAAATCCAGCGCAAAGAGAACTGTTGGCAATCATAGATGGAGTTCAAATCTTTATGGATAAAAACCTATGGGGTTAAATACACTTCTAAACCTAGATTTTAGCTGAAAGTGTCAATATAACTCTGCAAAATGAGAATGTACCAAAATAACTCTAACTTTATGTTGAATTGCGCAGTTATAACATTTCGTGCTAATTCCGACATTGATTGAAGAATTAGGCGTTGACCGCACGTGAGAAGTCTAAAATACTCATGCCCATTTAGCTTTAAAAAATCTCCCATTTTACCCCCACCTGCCATCACCTCCTGCCGTCACCCACCCACCAGCTCATGCCGCCAACCCCCCCCCCCCCCACCACCACCACCACCTCTCCCCCTCCCACTTCTTCTATCTTCTCGTCGCCATCTCCGATCTCCACCCTAAACCCTAAATCTCCGCCATTTCCACCACCTCCCTCCATCACCCGCTCGTCACCACTTCTCCTCCCCTTATTCTCTCTCCTCGTCATCGCCCACTCACCTCAGTCACCCATCTCGCCCGCCCAGCCACCCCGAGATATTCTCATCCGTTCCCACTCACATCGCCTCCCCCCCCCCCAAGCCACCCACCCTTTTCCCTAACCGCCTGTCCCAGCCAGCATTTACCCACCACAACCCATCCCCAACCCACCCTGCCCTTTCTAGCCACCATTTTTCCCACCCGTAGCCCCTCCTCAACCCCTCTCACCCTCCGCAGTTGGAAGATCCTCCCACGTGGCCAACACCCAGCCCAGCCTCTCACGGCCAAGGCCTAGCCTCTCATCCCAGCCCATACGAGATCCATCCACCATGACGCGGCAGCGGCGATGAAATTTCTTACGGCAGTGAACATGGCGTTGTTCGGGGGTGTGCATGTGATGGTGATTTAAGGGACAACAAGAGTGAAGAAAAGGGTTTGATGGGGTGAAGAAAAAGGAGGGTTGGTTTGCGTGATGAAGAAAATGGTCGGTGACAAGAAGAGAGAAGAAGATGAAAAGGGGAAGATGAAAAGGGGAAAACACGAGGACTTTCTTATCTTTTCCCTTTTTCTTTTTTTAATTCAAGGGCAAAATGATTATTTCATAAAAATTCAGCCAAACTTCCCGTTAATAATTAAAGTCAATGACGTCCAGGGTTACATTGGCACACAAATCAATAAGTTAGAGTTATTTTGACACTTGCTCATTTTGCAAGGTTATATTAGCATTTTCAACCAAAAAATAGAGTTATTTTAAACACTTTTTCTAACCTATTTCCATTGACTTTTTAATTGTACTCTTTGTGGGTCGTACATGCAATTTTTTTATAAAAAAATAATCATACAAAGGCAGATGAAGAGAGACCTATGGCATCCGGAGAAGCTCTCATCACTCAGAGATATCTCATAGAGGTGTATCTATAGAGAGCACTGCGCCACAACTCATTTCGTAGCTAAGATTGCACAGCTGGGTACCAATACCACAGGTGATTCAAGAAATAAGATCGAGGTAACGACATATTAGATGAGGCTAGGGTACCAAGCATCAAATTTGGCTAGAAATGTCTCAGATAGAGCAGCTTTCTTGCTAACTATTTTTGTTGATACGACAAAAATTAATTTTTGGATGTTTGACCGACAATACACTCATAAGGGGTAAAAGTGTACTATTGGAAACACATCAAACTCTTGAATCATAGCCGAGCCTAGCGTAACTAGTTCCTAGAGAACTTGTTGGATGAAAGCTGTAATATTGTATTCTAATGAAATGGTAAAATCATGCTTGGATGATTGTGATGGAACTTTTTTGGATATCGATATGAGTTGTGTTACGTAAGTTTTCATTAAAAAGTAATTCGACCATATTACAATATTTGGGTTACATGAATTCTTGTCGAGAATAAAACAATCGAGAAACTCTCTTATTCTACGCTTGAATCAAGAGAATACTTTTGAGTAAGTGTGTTTTTTTGTTTCGTATAGAGAAAATTCTGATTTTATCGTTGGTTTTGTGTCTACTTACCATGCTTGTGTACGCATGTATTTCTACACTAAACTATGCAGTTATCATAATTATTACGAACAAATTTTGAAATGACACAATTTTTCTTTATTCTAGAACAAGTCATGTTAGTCATCATCAAAACAATTAATCTTTATCCTATAAACGTAAACTAGTAGATAGCTTTTAAAAGTGTGCACTCCACACCACCGAACGTTTTTGTCAAAGAGTAATTCGACCCTATTACAACCATTAGGTTACATGAATTTCCTTCGAGTATAATACAATCGAGAAATCATCTTGTTCTAGGGTTGAATCAAGAGAATACTTTGGAGTTAGTATGTTATTTTTTGCCTCGTAGATATGAGAAAATTGTGATTTTATCTTCTGGTTGTTGTATGCTTACCATGCTTATGTACGCATGTATTTATAGGAAACAAATGCATTCTACCCTAGACCATGTAGTTGTCCGAATTATTACGAACAAATTTTGAAATGACACAAATTTTCTTCATTCTAGGACAAGTCATGTTAGTCATCATCAACATAATTAATACTTATCTTATCAATCGTAAACTCATAGATAGTTTATACAATGTGCACTCCACACCACCGAACTTGTTTTAACGTCCCACGTTCATAACTACTCGCATCCAATTATACTTAAATAGCTGGTGCTTATAACACAAAACCTCCCCCCCCCCCCCCATTTAAGTGCATTATCCTTGACTCGGAAAATGCAACAATCAAAACAAACAATTGCATAGATGAAAATATCTTAAAGATTGAATTTTCACTATAGTGAGTTACACATTCTAAATATTTGAGAATCGGGGTGTCTCTAATGACTGAAATCTTCAACCTATTTGAACACTTGAAGATAATCAACAAAAAAGTTCAAATACAACTCAAAAGATAAAAAAAAAAACCAACACTATACAAGCCATGTGTCCCTATTCATTCATGAGTGGATACACAGCCAAGTATGAGATTATTGAAACGGTTACATTTCACACTTCACACTTCACACTTCATACTTCATATAGGTGAATCTTTTTAATCGTACACTTGCAAATGCACTTTTTCTAAGGATCCATTAAGAAGCTAAAACTTTAACCTTAATTTCATGCAGGTCCAAACATATTACCTTCGGGATATGAAATTATATGTCTCAATCTTAAACAATAGGTCTTCCACATTAAATTTTACTCCAGCGTCATATTAGATCCAAATTGAGTATCACATTATCAAATATTTAAATAGGCTTTAAACTCATCTCGATCACCCACTTTTTTACCGAATTCCTAACTAGTCCCTTTGTCAGGTATTCCGCTAGATAATGTTGAGATCTTACAAAATCAACTGAAATCACACACGAGTTATTAACCTACGATTCACGCTATGCCTAGCACCCATTTATCTAAATTTTCCATGATACACTTCACTATAGGCTTTAGCAACCTTCTGGCTAAGGCAACAACAACATTTCATATACCATATTATGTAATCATTCCTCCTCTTTTCTAGCAATTGAACTTTCTGCTAATTTACGTTTCACCTCTTCCTGGGTAAGAAATTGTTACCTTACTTGAATACTCTCGTTTCCTTACATTTTTCTAGAGCCAACCATCCATATTACAAAATTATTGAATACTGTGTTCTGAATCATTTTCAAGAGCTAACACATTCATATTACAAAATTATAGAATACCGTGATTTGAATTATAGGCCGATAAATAAAGTTAAAAATTTATATTCTCATCAATTCATTTTTTTGAAAATAATATTTTTAATAAATAAAATTAATAATTTTCAGGATTCGAGTGAATATATTGAATATCTATCCTTAACCTTTTCAGAAATACACAACCATGTATTTCATTAAAATAAAATTTCCATCATCGTTATGATGCTTCGGTTGAGCCTCCTGACATTGACAAAATGCTTCTGAAATTTACTACATGTTTCTAACTATTTTTCATATATAATCAATTCATTTCTTGTTTTCATTGCATGCAACATAACTCTATTACAAAGAATTTATAGTAATATACCGGTAAGGATTTTCCTTTGTTTTGACGAAATATAATACAGTAATAAATAATTATAAAATTCAAAATTGACAGCCAAAAACATTGTTGAACTTGTAAATTTTCAAAATCTTACTTAGATTATTCTGAAAGTTAAGAACTGACCGAGATGGTTGTGAAAGTTGACAGGAGGAGTTAGCCATTCAGCACCACCGCATCCATCGTATTTAATCCAATCCATACATGCGCATCCTTTCAATTGCCACACATTGCATGTTGCACCATAGCATCCCCCACCCAATATCCAATTCATCCATACCCAACCACGCTCATCATCCAATACATTCATAATTACTCTTTAAGATTGTTGGAGTAAATGTAATATTGTATTCTAATGGAACGGTAAAATCATGCTTTGGTGATTGTGATAAAACTTTTTTGGATATTGATATGAGTCGCGTTACTTACGCTTTTGTTAAAGATTAATTTGACTCTATTACAGTCTTGGGTTACACAAATTTCCTTCGAGGATAAAACAATTGAGAAACCTCTTGTTCTAGGTTTGAATCAAGACAATACATTTGAGTAAGTGTGTTTTTGTTTGTCTCGTATATATGAGAAAATTATGATTTTATCTTTTGTTTTATGTCTACTGATTAGACGTCAAATGCATGTATTTCCCAGGGCATTTAACATCTCTTTTGCTATCTTTTTGTGGTAGATTGTTGGATTTAGGTATGTTTACAACAAGGGGTTTAGATGACTGTTTGTGGTTTTCATATCTAAATCCCTCATTTTGTAGCCTACTTTAGATGTAATATATTTTATATCCCTACGAGCGTCTAGATCCGTTATTGTGAGATTTTGCTTATAGGTTGCTCGTAGGTACTTCAGACTTTTTAGAAGGTCATTCACAAGAATTGCAGTAGATTGTAGAAGTTCATTCGCAATGATGGTAGTAGACTGGAGGCCATGAGACAAACATGTGGTAGTAGATGGATGCGTCGAAGAAAATGAGTTAAGTGATGAATAAATGAAGACTGGCATGACCCGTGTAGATTTGCATGACCCATGCCATGCTAAGTGCCGAGAAGACTAAGTCCAGGCGTAGGCCATGCAATCTTAGATGGCACGCACAATCAGAAGATGAAGAACCAGGACTCTAGTTCGCAGGTCGCGTGCTCAGAAGACCAATAGACACACACCAATCCGCGGCACGCGTGCTTTTATGCGGGTCGTGCTCTCAGAAGGCCATGACACAGGCTCCAGTTCGTGGCCCGCATGCTTTTGCGTAGGCCGTGCACTCAAAATGCTCAAGGAGGATCCCCAATCTGTGGCCCACGTGTTTTTACGCAAGTCGTGCGGCTCAAACTATGCACTATTGTACGCGTTGTTCTGACGTGGCTGCTAGGGTTTCCTAGTTTTTTGGGGCTTTGCTAAGGTTCAATCCCACCTAATATATAAGTAGCCTTTATTCAGATAGGGTTTAAGTTTGGTCATTATTATTATTCCTAGTGATAGGTAGGAAGAAGGAGGTTATCTCCTCTCTTCATTATTTCTCTAGTTTTTGTCCTATGGCATTGAATCCAATAATTGGTTTGGATTCATTGTCTCTATAGTAGTTTATTTCTTGGAGTAGTATTTGTTTTCATAACTTGATGTTGACTTCGTGAGATTCTTAGATTACCCTATCTTCATATCCTATGAGTATTTGTGCTTGATTTTTGGTTTACATTGTTATAATTTATTATGCATCCATAGATTCATGCATAGTATAATAACGTGCTAGGCCTTCTATCTTAAGAGTGTCAGATTAGGGCTATTGTAGGTTCGAGAGTACTGGGAGATTAGTGCATTCATGCTACCTTGAGATTACCGTCCCGTTCGTTAGACTCTAATTCTAATTGGCTATTTGTGTGAGTGATTACATGTTAGGGGCGTTAGACTAATTCCTAATGAGGGAAAACCCTTGGCTTACCTTGATAGATAGGCATTTTAGTTTGTAGCGACTAGGATTGGTTTGTAGCGGCTAGGATTGGTTTGTAGCAACAAGGGTCATGGAAACCCTAGAGCCATCACGAGATGCTGATTTCCCTGCCTCTCTAGGCCTATGGTTGGTGTCCATAGTGGAGTGCCCTGGACGCATTGTTCTCACTCTCGTATTTAACGGTTGAGACCTATGTAAGGCTTCATTTCTTTAAGTGGGAGAACGTTATCATCGGAAGTGAGATGATGGGGAATGAGGTGCACATCCAAAAGGTCGATCGACACATATCCCTAATTACAGAGCCAGTGAGTTGGCTCTTGAGGGGAGATGATCCTTTGTGTGACAGATATTGGGATTCTCGGCCTTCATCCACACTATGTGATGTAGGCATGAGATAGATTTATATGTCTTACATGTAGTAGAGTCTAGGATCAAAGTCATCAATTGGTTATGTTAGGCAAATACCCACAATACTAGTTAATTATAGTTTCTAATCACTTTGCTTGCATGCTCTGTAGTTGTTAGACACAACCCCATCTCCCCCATTATATGTTTAAAGCAATAACTATTCCCAAAACACAATCAGGTTGATGCCCGATTGTGGTTTGTATGTAGTTAAGTCTCAAATTCTAGTATCTCTATGGACGACCCCGGACTTACCACTAGCTACTCTATCGTGGTTAATAGTGATCATGTGAGAAACTTAAAAAAATTATATTTGGATGCATTCCTTGGGTAATTAAACGACCCTGCGGGGTGTGGGTCATCTACTTACCATGCTTGTGTACACATGTATTTATAAGAAACAAATGTCGTGAAAAGACACACCACTCCATAATTGTACACTAAATTAATCATGTAGTTATCTTAATTATTACGAACAAATTCTAAAACGACACAACATTTTCTCTAACTAGGATAAGCCATGTTAGTCATCACCAATTGTACAAAATAATTCAATAATGTTGTGTTTGTATTCATGATCTAGGTTATAATATATAGAGGTATAGGAGACCTATATAAAATCATAAAAAGAAAAGGATTCTAGTCTATACACAAGTAATATTCACATAATATTTCTATTCCTTAATAATAATCCTCAAGTTAGAGCATGTAGATCAAGAATGCCCAAGTTTCCAAGTAGTAACTGAATCTGAGTACGTCCGAGAGCTTTCGTGAAATTTTTTTGCAGGCTGATTAGAAGTGCGGATATGGTGAGTAACAATAGTACCAAACTGCACAAGATCACAGACGAAATGACAATAAACCTCAATGTGCTCCGAGTGTTCATGAAAAATTGGATTAGCCGCAATATGAAGAGCAGACTGATTGTCACTAAACAGGCGGATAGGGGCAGAATGCACAACACCTAAGTCCCAAAATAAAGACTTAAGTCATATTAACTCACAAAAAGTGATTGTCATTGCACGATAATCCACTTCAGCAGAAGAACGAGAAACTTTTGGTTGCTTCTTGGTTTTCCATGAAACCGGAGAATCACCAATCATCACAAAATACCCAGAAAGAGGACGTCGGGTAATGGAACAAGTAGCCCAGTTTAGGTCACCATAAGTAGATAACTGCAAGGAACTACGTTAAAAGAGGAATAAGCCTTGACCAGGATGACTCTTCAAGTAGTGTAGAACTCAGAGAGCAGCTTGCCAGTGAGGAACACAAGGAGACTACATAAACTGAGCAAGCGTATGAACCAAATAAGTGAACTTAGGATGTGTAATGGTAAGGTAAACGAGACAGCCACTGAGGTACCGATACTGATCAGGATCATTATGAAGAGACACTTCTACACACGCTAGATCATGTTGTTGCTCCATTGGAAACTCAGTGGGTTTAGCAGCCAATAAACTAGTATCTGATAAAATGTCAAGGAATATTTTCTTTGTGAAAGAAACATCACGTCTGGTCTTCTAGCAATCTCTATACTCAAGAAATACTTAAGTGCACCAAGATCCTTCATGTGAAAATAAGAGTTCGCGTATTTCTTGAATCCAGAGATTAGTGATGAAGAACTATCAGCAATCACTGAGTCATCTACATAGACAAGCACATGCAATGAAACCAAACCCCGGAAGTAAAAGAAAAAAAAAGAAATCAGCCTTACTTTGAGCAGATCCAAATGCGCGTAGAGCATTTTCCAACTTGGCCAACCAGTTGTGAGGAGCTTGTCGCAAACCTTAAAGATATTTCTGAAGTCGACAAACAAGGCCCTGTGGTGGAGGATCCCCAGGAGGAGGGCGTATGAAAACCTCTCCATGTAGATCACCATGTAGAAAAGAATTATGAGTCCATCTGATAAAGTTCCTAACCTTGAATGACTGCAATAGACAGAAATAAGCAAACTAAACGCATCTTTGCAAAAAGATCAAATGTCTCAGTATAGTCGATTCCCTCAATCTGAAAATTACCCATAATCACTAGATAAGCATTGTGAAATTCAATGGTACCATCATGTTTGAACTTGGCACGATAAACCCATTTGCACCCAATTACAGTCTTATCCAGAAGAAGAGAAGTCATAGTCCAAGTCTCGTTGTGGTCGAGAGCATTAATCTCATGATCTATAGCATCACACCAATAAGAATTCTTCAATGCCTCCAAATAAGTGGTAGGATCTGCACTAGAAGTTATTGCATCCAAAAATCTAGAATGTGAACCAGAAAATTTATTGCAACTGACATAATCAGTTAAAGGATATAGAAAGCCTGAGGATAGTAAAGGCACAAGAGTGAGAGTAGAAATGGGGGGAGAGTTTAGAAGTAATGGAGCAGACATAATCGTTCAGATAAGCAGAAGGTCGACGATCCCATGTACTGTGATGAGCAAATAATTCAGAAGACGCAGAAGGCTGACCAGGATTAGGGTTCGGCGGTGATAGGGTCGCATGCGGAGGCGCGAAAGAAGGCTCGATTGGGGTACGCTGCAGAGGATGAGGCAGCACAGGCATCGGTGCTTCAGGGTTTGAGACAACTTCCTCAGTCGGCGAATGTGTTGTGGCAAGTAGAGTAGGCATAGCCGGTGGCGGCTGCGATGGTAAAAGAGCTACAACATTGGGCGGAAGTGTCTATGACAGGAAATAAGGTGGTAGCATCACACGTATGTATTGTCAAAGGCACATAATCATGGAACCATTTTGCAGTCAGGGATTACACAGTCTAACAGGAACAAAAGGTTCAACATACCAAAATTGATCTTCGTAAAATCAGTGTCATGACAGTTAAAAAATGTGAATGATTCCAAATCATAAAGGTGATAGCTTTTCTTTCCTGTTTGATGACCCATAAATATGTATTGTCGACTTCTTGGACGTCACAAAATCTGGAAATATGATAGGCAAAGCATAAATAGCCAAAGACACTTAGCAACTTGTAGTATGGTGTGAGTCCGTAGAGGAGCGTAAATGGTGTATGACCATTGATTTGTTTTGACAGTGTTTGGTTGATAAAAACTGTAGAAGTAAGAACACATTCTCTATAAAAATCGATCGGTGGTTAGCTTGAAAGTGTAATGCATGAGCTACGTTTAACAAATGACTATGCTTGTGCTCAAAACGACCATTCTTCTTTGGTGTGTCAACCGTAGAATTCTCGAACAGGATGCCTGATTCAGAAAAGTAGGATCGTGAAGGAATAACTATGTACCATTATCAGCACGGACACGACGAACAGTGAGACTAGCCTAATTCTTGATCAAAGCACAAAATTTAATAAATGTGGAAGTTATAACTCAATTAGCCACTAATAAATACAACCAAACAACTAGGGAATAATCATAACTATAGTTAAAATAAAATAAAATGCACCAATAGAAGAAGGTGAGTCATAAGGCCCCTAAACACTACAATGTCAAACAAACAACTAGCATTTGAAGAACTCAAAGGAAAACTATGTCTAGTCCGCTTTGCTCTATGACACAGATCAAGGAACAAAAGTATTGTTTGTTCTAAAATAAAGAGTAGGGACTGAAGAAAACACCGTAGATGATGGATGCCCAAGACATTGATGCATAAGTCAAATGAAGATGCAGAAACTGAAGAAACTATCGGAACTGACTGCGAGATATGGGAATGAACGCGTGTGTTTAGCAGACAAAGCCAATAAACCCCTTTTTCTATTCACCCACGCTAATCAAAGTCCTCGTACTGATTTTATGTAATATGCAATAATTTTAAGTAAGCAAAGCTATAATTTTTAAGGCAGACAACAATCTAGAGCATGATAATAAGTTGCATCACAATGTAGGTATATAAAACACATGAGTAAGAGTGATATCTCCAAAACATAAAGAACCATATTGTTTAGAAGACGACACAGATCCATCAGGTAGTAGAACATTAATAGAATCAGTAGCAGTAGTAATGTCAATAAGAGAGCCCTTATCACCAGCCATGTGATGTGAAGCTTCCGAATTGAGAATCCAAGGTAAAGTAGGCTTACCTTACCCATGGTCAGAAGGACAACTTAACTAATTAAATAAATTAAGGGTTGTGCTCCATTGGCTTTCAGGAAAATCAGGACCAAAATTAGATCGGGCAAGGAAACCGGAGGCTGCAGCCACCGCAAAAATCTGGTGGCGATGTCACGGCGCTAACAAACAATGGATAAAGGGGATGTGGCGTGGCAATGCCAACGACTAGAGCATCGGGTGCAGAGGCGACTAGAGGATCTGGCACAGTGTTCACGGCTTTGGCTTTGTCCCTCATCTGTGAACCATTATAGATAGCATATGAGCTTGAAACATGTAGCTTTATCATGGCTCTTGTGATTACAATGTGCACAAATAAGATTCTTGCTCTCAGCTGCAGTGAGAGCTCCAGATGAAGATCCTAAAGGTGGTGGGAGATGAGCAACATATGTCATTGAATCAGTTGAAGGTTCACGAGACCGTATGAAGGTTTTTTTATTCTCTTCGGCTATCTCTCGAATCTTTGCTTTGCTGGGTCACTTGTGCAAACTTGTTTACAGTAAAACATGGTTGTTGGCAATGTTATGGATTTTGTGATTCCTAATTTGAGTATTGAGCTGTGTGACTTGTGCAAACTTGTTTATAGTAAAAGATGGTTGTTGTTTGTGGCAATGTTATGGATTTTGTGCTTCTTATTTTGAGCATTGAGCTCAGGATGCATTTTACCTATGATAGTTAACTATAATGTACTAGTATATGGTCTTTCTTTCAGTGGTGTGTTTAGAACTTCCGGTATAGTTAACCCTGTATAGTTAATCTGGTATAATTTAACTATGTTCTTATATAACCCTGTATAATTTAACTATTTACTAATATAACCCGGTGTAATTTATTTATGATCTGATATTACCCTACATAATTTCAAAATGTGCATATATGCCCCTATGTAACTTGGATATGTGCTAATATGACCCTACATAATTTTACAATGTACTGATAAGACCCTATGTAATTTAGCTATGTGCTGATATGATTCAGTATGACTAATCCACCATTTGTACTAAAACGCAGGGTCTTGCCCAGGCTATCCTAGACCGTGTGCCTCACTCGAGACAGAGGAAGTGTAGCAGGCACATTTACGCAAACTTCCGTAGAAGACATCCCGCTGATGTCTTCAAGAAGCTTTTTTGGAGGGCATCAATGGCCTATAACAAGAGGGATTTCACAATTGCAATGGAGAAAATAAAGGAATCGTCTGTGGAGGCTTACGAGTACCTGCATGATATTGGCGACTCTTTGTGGGCCAGGCACACTTTCTCCACAACATTCAAATGTGACAATGTCACAAACAATCCAGCTGAGTCTTTCAACAACTGGATTGGAGGTTTGAGGAACAAACCGATTATTTCCCTGATGGAAGGGTTGAGGCAAAAGTTCATGGAAAGGTTGAATGACAGGTTTAAGAAGTTTGTTGGCTGGGATACTGTCTTGTGTCCACGGACGGAAGAGATGTTGAAGCCTGTTACAAAACAGTCTCGGCGAGTCACCTTCAACGCTTACTCTGATACATCCTATGAGGTAACACATGGAGAGTCACATTACAGAGTGCGGCTTGATAAGCGTTCGTACGACTGTGGTGTTTGGGATTACACGGGGATACCGTGCAGACATGCTGCTACTGTGCTTGTGCACAGAAGACATCCCCTCAATGAAGCGTGTGATGTCATATTGACTAAAGATACCTTTCAAAATGCCTGTGCACACATGATTGAGCTCGTACCTCACAGATCATTCTGGATCCCCAACCAGAGCGCTGAACCATGCCAAACTCCGGAATTGCATCGTCGTATTGGAAGACCGAAGTTGAAGAGGTCTAAAGAGGACTGGGAGGGAAAGGGCAAAGCAAAGGCGAGGAAGTGCAGTTGTTTTGGATAATATGGCCATAATATAAAAGACATGTCAAGGTGGGCCAACAACCAAGGAGAAAAAATTAGCACAAGTAGCTCAATCAGCTGCAGCTTCCCAGGTCGTAACTTATTTTAAAAAGTTTTTTTCTTCTCCATTAATTTTGTCATTTTATCTTACCTATTTCATTTGGCCTTTGATTTAAGCAGCTTGAGGGTCACAGTACCATACACTCTTCACGGGCCACTTCACGGGTTGCTACAAAAAGAGGTAGAACAGGGGGCCGGTAGAGGTTCTGAGCAACCTCCAAAGCGGCCCAGGACTGGAAAGGCTACCAATGAGGTTAACAAGGAGAAGCCAAAGCGTACAAGTAATGCGACTGGAACCAGTACCAAACAAAAGACAAAGGGTAAAAACACACATGCGAATTCTAATTCCGTGCCCCCGTCAAAAACAAGGACAAGGAAGGTAAAATCCCAAGAGTACTGTCTAATACTTTGTTGACTAACTGGATGTCATAGTTTATACTGTGAAATAATTGTTGAATTATATTTGGATGGCAGGATAAGCGTGTTGATGAAGTGTCAATTCAAAACTTGTTTAATTTATATAGGGTTATTTCAGCACTACTTTTCTTTACATAGGGTTATATTAGCACTACTTTTCTTTATATAGGGTTATATCAGCACTTCTTGTATAAATATATATATATATAGGGTTATTTCTGCACCATTAGTTTCTATGTAGGGTTATTTTAGTAATTATTTATAAGTTCAGTACGTTGTGATTGTGCAGGCAGGACCAGGGAGTATGGATGTGGTACCATATAGTCAGCAAGCCGAGAACAACATTCCTCTACCGCAAGCACAAAAGATCAAAAAGAAGCCAAAACAGGCTAAGAAGACCAAGGAAATAGCACGGCGTACCAATACTGAAGAAACTTCTATTGACCAAGTGAGTCACCTCAATAACTACTGATGCAAAATGTTGTTCATGTTTCTAAAATGTTGGCCTGACTTCCACCCTTTCCAGGTTCAACATGCTCATCATAAAGCTCATTTTGAGCTTGACACCGAATTCGAGAAGCTGATGCAGCAAACCCTAGATGCTGTCGAGAGAGAGTACACCAGCCAGGATGCTGAAAAATCATCCATTGTATTTGACAGGAAAGGCATTCCGGTACAAGTAGTGGTAGAGGCGCCACCTCAAAAGGAGAACGTAGTTGTGGGGGCTGTTGCTACGGTTCCGGTCCAGGTTGTGTTGGAGGAGCCACCAATTGGGAAGGAGCCAACATTGGTGGAGAAGGCTATGTCGGATAATCATGTTGGTGTGGTGAAAGGCCAAGGTTCGTACTTGGTTAGGGATCTGATAACCGGGGACCATATTGTGGTGAATGAGAATACTGGAGAAATTGAAGGCCTAGCACCGGCTACTGCAAAAATTGTGTCGCAACCACCACCAGTTGATCGTATTTGACATTCTCATCACCGTCTTTTGTGTTCAGGGTCAAACTTGGGGAAAACATTTACTTTTGTGGAGTTTGCGTTATTTAGACCTAGTGCCATGTAGTTGTATATTCATGTATAGGCCACATTCTAGTTTCTGTAGCTCCAATATTGACTATTTAGCTACCTACTCTTGCTTTTGCAGACGTTCATAGGAACTACGTGGTACACTAAGTATACGGTGTGGTCCACTTCTATTGTAAAAAAATTAAACCTATATTAATCTAGTTCAATGTTTGTTGGAAATGATTTTATGGTACACAGGTGCTTGTATTACTTGAATATGGTGTTCAAATATGGTTTTTTCTGGTTTGCAAAAACTGACTAAATTTAGGGTTATTTCAGTACTTCATAAATTTACTCAGGGTTATATTCGCACTTTAATAACTTACTAAGGGTTAGATCAGAACTTGTTCGATATATATAGGTCATATTTGCACTTTATTGAATTAGTTGGGGTTACATCAGCACTTTAAAATACATCAGTATAGAACACAATAACCTTTCAGCATTGACATATTGGCCACAGCCAGGTAGCAAACATGTAACATTCATTCCGACTCCTGCAAACGATTCAATTCAAAAAAAAATCAAAGTACAACACAAACTAACACTACCCTTCAAAATAAAGATTTGTGTACGAAAAGTCTAAATCCTTTCAAAATGGTTTAACGGAATACACAGCAAATCCAACAACCATCATCGACCCAAACATTCGACTAAATACACCAGCAATCACTTATGTAGCTACCCCAACAAGAACTGAAACATGTTTCCACCAAGCAAAACCAAATTCTATTCAGTCAATGCCTTAAGCTTGAATGACCAATTGCAACTGTTTTGGGTAGTAACAAAACCTTCACCCATCCCAATGAAATCTTCTTTGACCCCAATCGGACTATCCATCATCATTACTCGACTACGGACCTCTTGATGGACATCGAATTGCCCTACTGCCTTTTCCTGAATCAAAGGCATCCGGCACAAACCCAACCCCGCCATCCATGATTTCTACATCGATAATAATGTCTCCCTGGATTTCCAGCCGTTTTGGACTCAAACACACTTGTTCCTGTTTTACAAACCCGACAAATGAATCTTTCGCAACGCACATGATTAGGGGTGCAACTCGAAGAATCCATTCTACACCTACGTCAACGAATAGTATAATTCAATAATCAACAAACCAATATTAATCACAGAACCTATTATTTAACACACCAGCCCTAACAAAATTGACCCAAATCTGAAAATGATCTTACCGCAAATTCAAAACTAAGGTTCAAGTGAGGAATTGGGTTACCTTCAACATCGGACGAGAAATTACATTCTTCGGAACGTGGGTTACGACTTGTTGGGACGAGTCTCAGAGCAAGGACTTGACGGACGGCGGCAGCGGAGCACGTACATAGCGGCAGAGCGGTGTGGATACAAAGAGCAGCGGTCTCTATAACAAATCAGGGAGAGAGGGGCTGAAAGAAACATTTTGAACCAAATAATTACTTAAAATAAAGGTTCAGGTGGCCCCCACGTACATTAGAGGGTAAATATGTCAACCCGCTTTTTTATTTTAAGAGTAAGGGTAATTTGGAATTTTCACATACAGTCAACGCCGAAAATTGATAGTCAATGCCGAAAAAGTGGTCGGAATGTTATATCAGCACTTACATTAACTAGGCAGGGTTATATTTGCACTTAAAATTATCTGAGGGTTATAATGACACTTATGTCAAGTAGGTAGGGTTATATTGGTATATATCCCTATTTTTTACTCTTTTCTGACTATTTTTATTGTTATGTTTTACAAAATTCATTAAATTCCTACTACGATTGTAAACGAGTTTGTTCGAGTTCAAATCATTTAAAATATTTTGAACTCGGTTCGATTCCTTTGAACCTGTAAAATCATGATTCACCTCGAGCTCGAATGAAATTAAATTAGTTCAACATCAAAATCGAGCCATGAATAAATATATAATATTATTTACATTATATTATATTATATTATATTATATTTAATAAAAATGAAATATATATATATATAGTATGTTGGCTATGTAAACTCGACGAGATTAAAGAACAATATTAGTTCGCTTCGAGCTCGAATATTGTACGAGATCGACCTCGAATGTTGTACAAGCTCGAAATCGAATACTGTACGAGCTCGAATACTGTACGAGATTGAACTTGAATAATGTACGAGCTCGAGCTCGAGCTTGAATACTGTAAGAGCTCGAGATCGAATATTGTACTAGATCAATCAAATTGGAATTCAAGTCGAGATTAGACCGAACTGTTCGCAAACAGTTTGCTTCATTTACACCAGAACTATTCACGAGCTTGAGCTTCGTCACAGCAGGGATGTAACGAACCAAACTATTTACGAGCATCTTTATCAATGCTCGACTCAATTTCAAGTTTGAATGAATTCGAGCACGCTTGAACCAACTCATATAGTATTCGAGATCGGGCTCGGGCTCGAATTCAATTAACACTGGTCATTAAACTTATCAGACTTATCTAGCCAACATAATATATATTTACTAAAAAAATATTAAATTTTATATTAAAAGAAAATTTATATTTAATCATGGCTCGAGTGCAAAATTAAAATAGAGCTCGAATCAAATTATTTTCACTCAAAATCGAACTCGAGTCAAACTAATTTCATTCGAACTCGAACTCGAACTTGAGCCAATATACTACAGGTTCGCATGAGTTTGAGTCGAGTTGGAACTCGAGATATTTTAAACGAGCTGAATCGAAATAATGGTTATTCGAGTTCGGCTCGACTCATTTATGGTCCTAAGTGTTGTAGAAATAAATGAAAGGACACTAATTGTACTCTGTCCGGCGGCAGCTTAGAATATAAGTTAAACATGTGAATGAGTGATGGTCTGTTTAATAATACCTAACTATTAGGCTACTAATTTATACATGCGTTAAAGATGCATAATTTGTGAATTATAGTGAAATTTTATGTTAAATATTACATACGTAATTAATTGGGTAATTTTAGGTATTTACTGGATATTTGTTGGGTTTCCATTGAATTAACATAATTTGCTACCGATTGGGATCAAAATTTCTCATTAATATAATCATTCTCATCCCAACCAATCCCAAAACCTAATGGGTATTTAATACCTGATCACATTATATACTTATTTATTAATTTCATATCGCATTTTTTCTCAATCCTGCCCAATTTACACCTCCATACGAGACCAAATATTTGTGAGGACTTTAATCGAGCACGCGTTGTGCATCCCAACTCCCACGCGCCACAGAGTAAGCATTGATAAGATTATTCAACACAAGCACATCCCCTAAAAAAACCCCAAACCTCAAGGCCTGGGAATGAAGGGTTTGAGTCAGAACGAGGGATTTCATCTGGGCACAAGCTTTTGACGCGAAAGGAAATGTGTGGGAATCCGGAGGAACACATTGGCGGGCCATTTTGGAGAAGAAATGGCGTTCTCAGGGTAGGAGAGGAGTGTGTGGGCCTTGATGATGGTGTTGTAGCCAGAGGCGGATCTACATGGGGGTTGGAGGGGGCTCCAGCCCCCGCCAAGACGAAAATTACGGGGAATTTAGGTAATAAAAAATTTTAAAAAAATTTATCAACCCCCTCTAATAATAGAAAAAATTGAGAATTTTTTTTTACTAATAAATCAGCCCCCGCCATGTATGGATCCTGGCTCCGCCCCTGGCTGTAGCAGAAGGTGGAGGGGCTGGGTATGCTGCTAAAGATGGCGGAGAGGTAGGGAGTGCGGCGGTGGTTGACGGCGGGGGCCGGTGGTTGACGACGGAGGGAGGGCCGGTGGTTGACGACGGAGGGAGGCGGCCGAATTCAATCCCAGCGGCCCATTCTCCGTCCCGAATTCAAGCAGCTTCGATGGGGGAGAAGAACTCGGTTCCCAAGGAAAGAAATGGGGGAGAATATAGAAAAGAAGGAAGGGTTTTGGGGGAGACAAATGTAATTTCCTTCCTTTTTTAAAAAATTTCAGAAGAGCAGAATAGTCATTTTATCAAATTTTGACCAAAATCAGTCGGAATGGATATAATTGTACATATATCAACTGTATAGAATTATATTTGCACTTTCAATTATCAAAATAATATATTGTCATTTACGTGAAAGGATCGTAAAAATACTTTTCTAAAATAGAAAGAAGAAGCTGCAACTGATCAATAGCAACAATATAAAGATGGTCCCATGCTTATTTACTGATGATGTGCTTCTAATGATGTTTGCAATCGATAATGGTGAGCCTAATCATTGATTTGGATCACTCTAACATGCAGGGCAACTCTTACGTACTCCCATCATCCCACATAAAATGAAATATTTTATTTTTGTCTATTTCAATTAAAATTTAAATTATTTAAAACGATAAAAAAAATATGTTATTAGAAAAAATTTCATATTAGATAGACTAACGGTAAGATCAATAATGAAAAACATCATTTCAATAAGTTTTAAATTTAAATTATAATTATTTATACACTGCATACATTTTTAAAAAAAATCAAAGTTATAGAAAATTTATTGCAATAAATAATAATAAACATCAAATCAGCTCATTAGTTGCATCAATTATAAAATCGCCTCATCTAACGATTAGTCGATCTAAAATAAGACTTTGTGGTGGTGTTAAATTTTCACAATGTCCGCTTTAATTTTAACAACTACTCCTTCCGTTCCATTACTTTTGGTCCCTTTACTTTCACGGTTTCCAATGATCATTTTTTACTATCAATATATCTAGTTACGTACACCAATTCAATATAAAAATTTGACATTTAGAAAATAGATATAATGATGAATCTAATAATATCTCATATTATCATTTATATATATATAAACTTATATTAATGGTCAAAATTTACTAAATTTGACTTTGAAAAAGTTAAGGGACCAATAATTGTTGGACGGGGGAGCATGAGACTTGATTTACTATTTTTCCAAAATATTTCCACTTTTTCAAAATTATTCCTTGCCACTTCAGCTCTTTTAAGAAATTGGTCCAAAAGCGAATATGTCAATTTATGTGGGACGGATGGAGTAATATTTAATCAGTACATAAAAGCAGCTAGCTGATGTTCCCTCTGAAATTCCGCATGATTAATTCTTGTTTCTACTAATCATTTCGTGTACAAATTCTCTCATGCGCAGTGCCAAAAGCAGCGATCTCATCAACTAAAGTTTGATCTCTCTGCAATCATTCTTTATTTCTACAGCCAACATAATGGATGGAATCTGGCTGCCCAAAGCTCCTTTGTTTTAAGTTTTAACAGAGTATGTAAGTGTGGTGTTCATGCAGTCATTTGTTTTAAGCTTTAACAAGTTTTAATAGAGTATTCAAGTGTGGTGTTCATGCAGTCATGCTTACTCCCTTTCGGCCACTTTCTTTGTTCTCTTTGGTATCCATAATCATTGATGTTTTGATGCCTCTCTAATCTTTGCATCGGGCCAAATTATCCCTCAATCATTGCACATTTTTCGATAAACATATTTTACCATTAATATATTTAACTTCATATTATAATGGGAAAAAATATTGTTATTTAGAAACTGTTTTCTATCCAAAAGCTAAACCAAAGGTCTGCAGAATGTCCCATAATTTGGTTGCTTCTTGTATGGTAACTTCCCCTAATATTGGTGTGTCATCAGCATACAAGATATGAGATATTGTTGGTGCAGATGTATATATCTTTAGCCCGTGAAGATCCTTTCTTCGGACGGCTTCCTATATCATTTGGAATAATATCTCACCGCAGATGATAAACAAATATTGGGATAGTGGATCACCTTGTCATAATCCTCTAGAGGGTATGACCCTTCTGAATTGCTTTCCACTAAGCATAAAAGAGAACATCAACGTTGAAATACAATTTTCAATTAGCCTAACAAAGGTGGGGTCAAAACCCACTCTTGTGAGAGTTTTTAGAAGGAAAGGCCATGTAAGTCTGCCGAAAGATTTTTCTCATGTCCAGTTTGATGGACATAGACCCCATGCTCTTTGTTCTTCATCTCTTGATATAGTGATGAATTTCATGTGCGATTAACACATTATCCTTAATCACCCAATTTTTTACAAAGACACTTTGGTGGCTTAAGATGATCGTGTCTAAAATCTCCTTAAATCTATTAAATATGCATTTTAATACTATTCGATATACCACATTGCATAAACTAATAGGTCTAAACTGTGTTACATCTCTTGAATTCTTGATTTGGAATGAGCACTACATTGGTATCATTTATTGGTTGCACCGATTTTTCTCCATTCAGATACTGTAGTGCTTCATAGGTAAGCTTGCTCCCCCCCCCCCCCGCCACACACGCACACACACACAATATTCCAATATTTTTGGGGGGAAATGATGGTGGCATGCCATCAGGACCCGGAGCTTTGTTTGGAGCCATGTTCTTGAGCGCTATAAAGAGTTCTCTTTGAGTGTACTGTCTACTTAACCTATCATTCATCTCTTGTGTGAATTCCGGAGGTCACGTTGGATGTCAACTCATCGATAGCAGATAATGGTGGATTTGTACTCTCAAAAAGGTCACGAAAGTTATCGGAGATGATTTTTTCCATATCCTGCTCTCATGTGCACCATTTCCCTTACATACCTTTAAGACTATAAATGAAGTTTCTCAGTTTTTGCTTATTGGCAAAAGTGTAGAAGAAGCCAGTATTCGTCCCCTTTTTTAACCAGTGGTGTTTAGCCCTTTGTTTCCATTTGTCCTCTTCTATGTCCAATTGATACTCTAACTTTTGTTTAAGTATCTCCATTTGTTGTTAGCTTTCCGAAGTAATGGGTCCTTGTTGAAGAATATGCAACTATTTAAAAATTAGTTCCTTTTGCTTATGCTGGATGACCTTGTCCTTACTAGAAGGGATGCGTTTGTCATTGGAAATCAAGGTTGATGGTAAAGCAGTTGAGGACATGGAGATGATATGGTGATTAGGAAATGGTGAAGAAGATGATTAAGAGTCTTGGGATTATCTACGAAAATAAATCTACTTAAGAGATTCCAATTAGGACTCTAACTCCTGGTAGTGAAACACGCGTTACTATTAGAAGGGATTGGCATGATATAATGTGGTTACTAGGCTCAAAACTTGGAAGGGTGTGATTATTACCTTTTAAAGAGATTCAATAAAATCACCTTATATGTGAAACGGCTGAACTTATTATTGTCTCTTAACTATAGCTTGTGTGCGGGTTACAAAAATGGGTAGATTGATTTAGGTGTTTGGAAATCTATTAAGTTTTAAATCAGATGTCAGATTTTTGGCCCAACGTGTTTAAACTCACCAAAGTCATCTACATTCATGAAATCAATAGAATAAACACATAGTAGTTGAGAAGTTCAAGAAGTTATCAAGAAGAATTTTTTTTTTTTATAAAGTTCAACATTTAAACTAACTTGAAGTTGACAAGATCAAGTCCTCAACAAATCCTAGTAGATTTCAGGTATTCCACATATAAATCAACAAAGTCAAAGATATTTGACCCTTGCTTGAGTTAAATGAAGTTCCCGATCCAGGGTGGCCAGTTGTAAGGACCTCCTCATGGCCTTAGTCCAACTCGACATGATGGGTAGTATTAAGAGCCCAATATAGGGCAAGTCATCAATAGACGTGACCACAAGGTTCCAAATATAGCCAGAAGGATCCTTCACCTAAAAGTAATCCAATTGTGAGTTTACAAAGGATATTATTGTCAGTAATCATATTCAATATTGAACTATTCCTTCAATAACGGGGGGTTGTCAAGGCTATAAAAAGATCGAAAGTCTCATTATAAGGTACGTAACCAATACCAATTTTTGAACATCTTCAAAGAAATAATTTATTTCTTTTCTTTCATTTTTTTGGGAGGGGTGGATGGGTTCTCTTATGTCATATGCTATGTTTTAATTGGAACTTTAATATGATATAAACAAAGTATATTGATTGACGGTCTTTTTTGTATTTTCTTCTCCAATGATACCGTCACATTTATAGTTTTGGTATGACTTGTCAATCATTGAAGGAACAAATTTTTAGTTAGAAGCGTGCATATTTATGAATTCCCATTACTTTTTCTTAGAAAGACAAGTGAGTGCCTCAATATAAGTTTCTTCAAATAGAAGCTCTACTTGACCCCCTCTGAAGAAAAATGTGCTACGTCAGATTGATGCTTTCATTTGACCCTTGCATTGAATATGTTTTCGAGAGTTGAGATTCCATCAATATGACATGTCAACTAACTTTTATCAAAGAAACTCTTGCATTGGAGATGCTCTTACATAATGATGGAGGTGGCATGATGAATGGTAGTAACATGAAGGAAAGAGAGGATTGAGAGGGGGGTGGCGGCGGTAAAGGTGATGGTGATGGTGATGGTGACGGTGCAAGAGCAAAGGATAAGAGTGTGTGTTTAGGTTGATTGGTTCAATTTTAGTTTTTACATGAATATTTATCATTTATGTCTTTCATTAATTCTTGTCACCGAAAAATATTTCGGGTGTTGGGGAGGGGAATATATGAAACACTTAGTAGCTAGGTGATAAGATATAAGTCTGACCGGTCCAAGATACATGAATTCAGCCCATTAAAGGAAGCTTAACCCAATCGCTAAAGGGCAGAGCATGATGTGACATGTCAAGTCACATCAGCCAACAACTCCGCATAATGCGGTGACCAACATGCGCAAAAGGTATGATCACTTGTCCTACTTCTTCTACACGTTACCAACGCCTCACAAGACCCTCTTATCTGAACGTCAGAGTAGGCACAGTCTTGTACCTGCCTGCCTGATCTTAGTCTAGCTGTTTTGCAGGTTTTGGAGCGGGTTTAGGAAAAGGTTAACGATCGAGCAGACCATACAAAATTTGGACTCAACATTGGTGTCGTCTTGGGGCACGCTATATTCAGCACCCGTGTAGCTTAGTATCATGGAAAGATCATTAGCAGCCCTCGGGGGTGACCTATTTCATGATGTTGCGTTGGATGATGTAACACACGGAAGCGAAGCCACCCCTCACACCCACGAGGGGAACAACATTGACTTCAGGCGGCTACGGAGCTCGCTAACAACTCAAATTTTTTGCAAACTATCATGGCCTTACAGAAGGAGATGATGAAGAAGTTAAAAGAAATAGAAGTAAGGGAAAAAGCCAGGATGGCTAACAACCAAGAGGGACAGAAGTATGACGTGAAGCCGATATAGTGGCAAGTACGAAATGTCGTCCACAAAGATGTCATAAATCTAGAAACTAGCTACACACAACCGTGGTCGGGTCGTCAATCCGACCACGTCTTAGGAATAACGAGTGTTGTGAAAATAACCATTGGGGTGGGAATTTTCAACTATCAACTACTAGCATGCAAAAAACAATAATAAACTATATAAACAAGCACTCAGGGAATATTTGCGTAACATGGTTAATTCATTTCGGTCATAGATTTCATCAAATGCAAGAACTAAGCCCTATTCTAGTGTATGTGTCACGTGGTGCGGACAATGGTCAAAACTTCCCCCTATCTGTCACATAGAGGTGCGCATATTGACTCTTCCATCAGTCTCGCCTCCGCAACTGAAGAGTACAACAACAGATATGGCTCATTGCGCAGGTCTAATTCTCTCCTATGCGATTAAGTCCTGGGTGGAACACCACAAACGAAACTACCCCTAAGCCTACAAAGGCAAAGTAAGTATCCGTATTATCGATGGCTCTAAGATCAACAAGGTCATTCCTAGTTTTTCTACCCAATCTATCTCTACCTGCAACCCTTCGAACCTCTTTGGTCGGCTAACTAGAGCATCAACAAGGTCGGCTACCTACAACCCTGCAACCCTTCGGACCTCTTTGGTCGGCTCTAGGATCAACAAGGTGATTCCTAGTTTTTCTACCCAATCTATCTCTACCTGAAACCCTTCTGACCTCTTTGGTCGGCTAACTAGAACATGGTCGATCGTGACGATTAACAATGGTAACCATCGTGCACACACCCAGTTCCGAACTATCATCATCTCAAGCGCATCTAGGTCTCCTTAACCGGGGGGTAGAAATAGTGCACCAACATAAAAATAGACTAAGTTGTGTGCCAACAAAGTGTCCTAATCATGCAATTCACAAGAAAATCAAAATCAAGCCAATATAATGATCACAAAAACACATAGAAATAGGTAGATCTAGAAATCTCACAAAATAAACATTAACACATGAATACAAATATAATCCCCAAGTTTATAACTACTCCCCATATGTTGAATCCAGATATCTCATTGGATTCAATGCCATTTGGGTAAAAAGGAAAATGAAAAATGAAAAGAAGAAATCTTGGGAAAAGAAGGAGAGTTTTCTCTCTCTAAACTACTCGTGAAGAAAAAATATGAACATAAAACATAAAACCTAATTGGCCCTGGTCTATATACATAGTAGTAGTGAAATGGGCCTAAAAGTAGGCCCAAAAGTGGCCAAAAAGCCGAACAGCCGCAGTTGGCGTGGGGGGTGCTTCGTGTCACGGCCTGTGCCGATCGTGCTGGCACGGAATGCTATACCTGGCACGGACCGTTCCAGTGGTTCTGGCATGGGGCGCCGAACTTGGAATAGATTGTGCCGGTTATACTGGCACTGCCAGTGTCATCCGGCGTGGGCTATCAGCCGGGTCTTCTTTTTACCCATTCTGATCTGCGCTATGCATCGTTTAGAGCCCCCCATCGGTTTGATGCTCCTTTTCCTGAGTAACTCGATGCGTACATGTCATACTTCACACCCCGTGGGCTGGTCTTCAAATTTGTGACTTGAAACGATGCGAGATGCTTAAAACGGAACATCCTGCTCCATACTTAGCCAATTTTTGGAGTGAAAGTGACTTGGAGTGGCACGGCTAGCTAAAACGGGGGACCTCCCGTGCTAGAATCTGGCCCGTGCCGGTTGATATGGATTGTGCTATAGATTCTCGGTACAAACCATGTCGGCTGGTATAGGTAGTGCTAGTTTTTGGTTCATGCCAAGCTAGTGTCGGCCGCTTCTGGTTCAGTTGCCAAACTTCTTTGCTCCGCTACGGATGAACCGTTGATCCAATTTGAGAGTTCTTGTAGTCAATTTTATAGCGCTCAAGAATATGAATCCAATGTTGACACCATAAAGGGATGGTTATTATCTTATTTTTCCTAGAACACCGTGCAACTCCCGGACAACAATTCTTCCGCTTTGGACTTGGCCTTTGTGAATTCCGAATCAGCCTTTCTTGGTCCCAAATCATATACTACGATTTAAGGTTCTTGGCCTTCAAATATATTACCACCCTCGCAGGTGACCTTCAAATCTAATATCACGACTTAAGGTTTGTGGTCTTCTACAAAAGATAATTAAAAGAAATACTCACGAGCCACCTAATGATGAGATCAAAAGGGAAGATCTAGGCGCCCGTGAATACAAAGTATCCCATTAGTTCTACAAAACTCTAGATTTAGACAAGAAAACCAATAATGGTCTTCTAAACCTTTTATCGTGCAAACCTAACTAAAACTAGTAATCAACCAAACAAAAGATGATAATAAATGAGTTAAATGCATCGGCTAACGCATGATATATGGTGCATGTTAGCTGATAATGCTCTTCCACGAGTAGGAGGACCATGAGGAACCCTCCTACAAAATGAACATAAATGTGAGACAATCCAGAGTACCAAGAAGCACAGGTAGAGTTCCTCCACTTCAGGGATAACAGCCCTAGCCACATTAGGAGAATACAACGAGTGATATATAGGCTATGTACCCTCATCTGAGAGGAAGGAGCCAAAAGGCATAATGGGAGAATAGGACTTCGATGAAGCATTATAGAGGAAATGAGGAAGGGGTTCGTCGTTCACCAAGAGGATACAATTGTATCTAGCTGACCCTAATGTGAAGATACTCTCCAACCTAGGGCAGTATAATGGTGAGGCTGATCCCGAGGACCCCTTACACACCTTTTCCACCAACAAGGCCACATTCGCAATATCACAAGCCATTTGGTGTAAGGTGTTTTCAACTTTTCTTACACCATAATCTAAGGTTTGGTTCAAGAATATGGAAGATGAGACCATAGATAGCTTTAGCCAGTTGGAGTAGAAATTCCTGTCCCGTTTCATGCAGAGAAGGAAGTTCCAAAAAATAATTAACAAAATGTTGAAAAGGGTGGGGAACTTCAATGGGGCTGACCTGGAAGGCAGGAGAAGAAATGAAAAACAGGTAGGCTCAGGCCAATGAAGAAGTGAAACGGTGGTAGATAGGTTCAAGAGAAGAGTAGAACAGGTCAAGCTCAACAGGGTGAATTTCGATAAGAAATTTACACCTCTTATCAACACAAGAAGGGAAGTCATGACTCTGGTGGCAGCAAAGAACATTATGAAACCTGTAAGAAAGATGAAATTTAGTCTCCCGTAAGAGAGACATATCACAGTTTTGCGATTATCATGACGATTGTAGTTATAACACAAATGATTGTATACACCTAAAGCAAGTCATCAAGGGTTGTGTTTGGAGTGGCCAGCTCTCGCACTTAGCAAAAGATGTGAGGGCACACAACAGGGCTACTTATCAAGTAGGTCTAGAGAAAGCAACCGAACAGGATGTCCCCAGAGATGGGTGAAGGTCCCCAGACAGAGGACATGCTTCGAACAAAGGAAAAGAAATAGCAAGAGCTGAGACTAAGGAGGAAGTACACAGAGGGGGGAAGAGGCACAAGAAGAACACCCCCAAATATAGAATCCTCGCGTTGGTAGTCAAAAACATATATTCCAACATTAAAGAAAGAACAAGGAAAGGATGGAGTCTTAGAGAAAATAAGGTTGCAAACTAACACCACGGACAACTCCAGTAGACAGGTGGTTAGGCGCGAATGAGATAATATCTTTCGCCGCTGATGACTTGGTACCAGAAAGATTGGTAGGCGGCGATGCGGTAGTAACAATAGTGACAGTGGTGGATAAATGGATTCATCAACCATGTGTGGATGGAGGAATCTCCACAAAAATCATGTAATGACATTGTTTTGATAAATTAAATTAGAACACAAAGAGAAAGTTGGAACCAACATACACCCCCCTAATAGATTTTGAAAACAGAATAGTCTGTCTGGAAAGAGGGGATGATACTTATCCCTGTGATGGTAGAGGTAGAAAGAGAAGCAAAAATGTGAACATGGAATTCATGGTGGTAAAGGCTAATAGCCCGTATAACCTGATATTTGGCAGGCCGACACTCGCGCTCTTGAAAGGCATAATGTCTACCTTCCACCTGCTTCTGAAATTATCTACTCGCTAAGGGATAGTAACAGTCTTTAATTGACCAGTATAAGGAAAGGTAATGTCACGGAATTTCTTTAAGCAAAACCAAAAAAGAGATGAAGAGGTACAAACCTTTAGGCAGCAGGCAAGAAAGGCAATGGCAGTCAAGATGGTGGCCAACAAAGTTGACCCATCAATTTTTTTGCATAAATACAGATCGTTCAGCTAGGAGATGGTCGAACAGTGCAGGTTGGTAAATGCTTGCCCCCTGACGTGAAGAAATATCTGATAAGAACGTTGTAAGAAAACATGCATGCATTTCCCAGGTCTAATAACATGACCAGGGTGTCCAAAAAGATCGTATGCTGCTACGTGCTCAAAGTGGCACTGATGCACAATCCCATCAAGAACAAAAAGAATGCTATGCAGAGAAGGAATGAAATGGTCAACTAATTAAGAAGTTATACATGAATAGAACTTACTAATCATGAACAGATCGAGCAAATTTAAATGATTGGAAATTTCTCAATACATTAAATATTTGAGAAAGTGATGGTGATTGGGTAATATCATAAATCACTATGTCTAACCGGTATCCATAAAATTGGGAAGAAAATGGGCGAGGGAGATTTGAATGCCATTTTTTCACCTCCCAAATTAATCTTCCCCTAAATTGATCGATGGTTGAGACCAAAACATTCCTAACTACTTGTTCTTATCCTATATTTAAAATTTTAAAAGTAAATATTTGTGTATATTTTATATTTTACACCACCTTTCTTTTATGCATTTTTTAGACAATATAATTTTCAAAAAACATTGTGTAATTTATGTACTCCCTCCGTCCCAACCAAAGAGTCATATATTCATTCTCTCTCTTTATGGCAAAAAAATGTACTTTAAAATATTAATTTTACCGTTAGTATACTTTTATAATTACATATAAAACATTTAAATTTAAAATATAAATTTTCTGATTTGGGCCAATTGTTTTATTATTAAGCCCATCATCCGAACCCTACTTTGATAAATCTAGTTTCCATTCTAATTAATCACCCGCCACACTCTTCTAATCTTATTTTTCGTTCCACCACCATTCCTCACACACCACCACCACCGTTCCTCACACACCACCACCAAATCAGCCTTCTCTGCCTATATATTCCTCCCACACTTCTTGTTTCTCTCTCATTTCCCCTTTCCCGAAAACCCTACCCGTGCGGCGGTGCTGCTGCATCATTCCGAGTCACCTCAATTCCTCCACGGTTGGCTCCTGCTTCAAATGCATCGGTGGAATTCTCTCCTCTTTACTACATCAATCTCTACCTTCAAGCGCAATAGCAATTGATCCTCTCCGGTTGGCTGTGCGGCGCCATCTCCGTCTACTCTCTCACTCAAATATGAATGTTAGCACATTAATATTGGGGTTGTGGTTCAGGTGTGTTAATATTAAATCATGGTGATAGTCGAGTGCTCAATGGTTACATTGATGGTTGTTGATTGTTCAACGACGGCAGTGGTTGCTGATTGTTCATTGGTGGTGGTGCGGTGGTTTAGGACATGATCAGGGTGGAGAAGAAACACTTGAACCTAATTAGGAATAAAAAAAGGAATAATTATACTTTTGCAATTTCACATTTTACCCCCACATGGACCCAACTTTTTTCTTCCTGGTCCCAGTGCCTAAATGTGCATGCCAAAGCTGATCGACCTCTTTGGCAGGGACGGAGGGAGTATGCTAAAAGCAATAATTAGCAAAAATGTTATTCAATTATTTAAATTCACATCCAAATTTTTTTATGTGTATAATATTTGTTGTTAGAGTATTAATTAAAATTTACTAATTTATAATTATTTCAATAATTAATTTTTTTTAGCGATTCATAGCAAAATTATATTGTAATATTAATTTACACGTAAATATTGTAATGTTAAAATAAAATTCTCACTAAAGTTGGTTTGGATTCACTATAACTACATCAATTGATTTTTTAATATAAATTTAGAACTACAATATGTGTAATATTACATTTAATAATAAATTAATAATTCATCTATCCCTACATTGATTTGGACATAAATTATGCAATGTTGAGATAGAATGATATCACAACACTATATTTAAAGTGTTGGTATGCATAACTATATATACTAACACAAATATTATTCATAGTATATTGTTATCGTAACTGGTGCGGTAATAGTATTCTATAACAACATTAGTAAAGAAAATCATAAAATACATTTTGAGATAGATCCATTTTGTTGTATTGATAGGACGTTGTTGTCAGATGAAAAAACAACAAGCGTCATCCAGAGAAATGCTCTTAAGTACGCCATGAAAGTTGGCCTGCTATATAAGCACGAGTACATAGAATCCTATCTCAGATGCACAGAGACAGTCCTAGTAGACACGGTCCTTCAGGAAATACATGAGAGGTGTTTTGGTAGCCACTAAGGGCCAAAAACAGTGGTGTTGCAGGGAGTCTGGGGGGATACTACTAGCAGACAATGAAGGCGGATGCAGAGAAAATGGTTCAAGAATGTCACATGATTCAAGAGCACAACAGAGTACAAAGGCTCCCAGCAGAATAGGTGACTTGCATCAAGTTGTCATGGCCTTTTGCTAAATGGGGGATAAAAATCGTAGGACCATTTCTTGAGGTACCGAGGAGGAAACAATTCCTAGTGATAGCCATAGATTACTTTACCAAGTGGGTGGAAGTTGAAGCCTTGGCCACCATAACAGGGAAGCGAATCATGAACTTTGCATGGAAGAGCATTGTTTGCAGCTTCAGGATTCCACAAACTATCATTAGCGACAATGAGAAGCAGTTTTCCAACAATACATTTTGGTCTTGATGAGCAAGTCTATTCACCTCTGTAGCCCACCCCAAAGCCAATGGGCAAACAGAGATGACAAACAAGACCATATTCCAAGGTTTGAAGAGAATATTATGGCAAGCGAAAACATAATGGGAAGAGGAGTTGATGAGCGTCATATAGTCTTACTGGACTACTCCAAGAATGACAATAAGGGAATCGCCCTAGAGATTGTGCTTTGGAAGTGATGTAAACATCCAGCAGGAAATCACAGTGCCCAGCAGAAGGGTAGCAGAGTCATTACCCCAGAAAGACAACAATGAAGCAATCAGGGAAAACTTGGAAGGGATAGATGGGCTAAGGGAAAGAGCAGCGGTGAAAGAGGCAGTATACAAATCATGGATGGACCAACACTATAAAAACAAATTAAGGCTCAAGCATTGAAAAAATGCGACCTTGCATTGAGAAAAAACAAGGCAAGTTGGATGCAAGGTCAAAAAAAAGCTTGATGCACTTGGGAAGGACCTTACAGGGTCGTTGAAGTAGTGGGTATGTTGCATACAAGCTGGAGACACCGGACGGGAAAGTGGTACCCCGAACCTAGAACATAAGTAATCTGAGAAAGTATTATGCTTAACCATATACTTACTGAAAGAACTTACTGAAAGAACAACTTGATTAAATATGTGAACAACTTGATTTTACACGGGCGGTGCAATTTTATAAAGGGATCAAATCTTTTGTAAACCCATAAGGAAATTATTGACTCATTTGCTGCATTTTGGAAATGAAAATTCACAACAACGCAATTACTAATCAAGTTCAATGCAGGTCGACCTCTTCAGGTTGATGATAAGCACCTCTATCCACTGACTGCCAAGGAGCCGCAGACCAGCATCTTCATGTTAGCGATAAGCACCCTAGCAACCTCAGTGGTCGGAACGTCAAAACCTAAGGCCGCATTTTAAAAAAGTCACCACCTTATTTAAAAATAATAGTTATAGTTTCCCCAGCGAAATATGAAGAGACAAAAAGGCAAATGACCCTAGTACAGGCAACGCCTCTATACCCATAGACCGGGTGACTGCAGACTCAGTCCCTCGCCTTGCACTTACCAGTGGAAGATCTTGGGCTAGGGTACTTAATAAAAATATGGGCCTAACAGGCCCAAGATACACGAATTCAGCCCATCAGAGGAAGCTCAACCCAACGACTAAAAAGCAAACCTTGATGTGACAAGTCGAGTCACGTCTACCACCAACCCCATATAACGAGGTGACCAACATGCTGGAATGTATGATCACTTGTTCTTCTTCCTCTGCACGCTACCAAAGCCTACCATGGCTCTCTGATCTGACTTGATCGTCAGAGCAGTCACGACCATGCACCTACCCATCTGACCTTAATCTTGTTTTCTTGTAAATTTTGAATCGGGATTAGGAACGGGACACAATCGAGCATATCATACAAATTTTGGACTTAACACTTTCAAAAAATTAATATCCTAAGTGACACATATATAAGAATTCTTATCGAGGGGCATCTAGTAGGCATTGTACCCAAATACTTCCTTAGTACTTTTCAACCGTTGGTATTTAGTACTTTCTCGAGTCCACTAATGATGGCCTCTTTTCTCTAAGATTTTTTAAGACATGTTTGACCCCAAACGACTTTAATTGCTAAAATCTAACAGAAAATCAAAAAACATTTAATATAATGTAAATTACTATATACAAGAAAAATTATAGATAGCCGAACATTTCCTTTGAAAATTTGCGGCTTGTGGGAGCCGTTGGAGTACTTTCTTTTCTTCAACAATTTCATTTGACCTTGATAAAATACTACTGCAACTGGGGAGGGGGAGGTGATTAAGGGGGGCCGAAAATTGACGCTTATCTAATAACAAGATATTGACAAACCTTGAACCAATTATAACGATACTAACTGCAGATACAAATATAGACTGCAAACAAGAAGTTGGAAATGAAAAGAAAAATAAAAAACAAAAAGAAGTGGAGGCAGAGTAATTGCCAATATTCTACCTATACACAACCACACAACCAGTCACTCAAATAATTCCTGCCAAAAGGTTAGCTAAACTCCAACTGCTTCAATATCTTGTTGTTGATCTAATGAGCAAGGGGGCTCTCTTAGGTCTAGGTCAGAACATACCAACTCATCGTCCAAGGCTTCTTCCTTCATCTTTCTACTACGTATATATTATCTTTAGTCTCCGCAGCATATCAGGAGGGGGTGATTGGCATGCTTGTTACAATTTTACAAATGGGTGGTAAAGATGTGAAAATAAAATGGAACGAGAGGATGATCAAATAGATATTCTACGCGGAAGTCGGAACCACTCTTTTCTGTATCCACCTTCATCCTGTGTTATTGAGCGTTCCGAGTTAACCCAGATCGAGATATGCTTCTGCAATCAAGTAAAGTGAATTGGTTTTTAGATTCTAACTCGAAGCATATCAGCGAGTATTAAAAGGAAAACATGCAATGCAACTGATTGAGAAACTCTGCATTATGCTACTGCTCTTACCAGCAAGCTGAAGCAAATCATTTGAAGTACTGATAATAATAGTGTCAATTTCATACACTGGAAGCTGTGACAAAAACTGATCATGGGTAACACATGGTTCTCATGGACACAAATTCAAAAAGGTCATACTCCCTCCACCCCCAATTTAAGCTTCATTTACACTATTCATTTAATTAAAATTATTGACCGTAAAATATCATCGTTTTTTGAGAAAACCGTAAAATATCATCTTTGTATAGTAAGAATACTATCAAGCAGAGTTTTATTGGATTCATCTTAACGCATACTTTTGAAATATCAACTTTTCGTAATTTTTAGCCACGGATAACGTGAGGTCTTAATATTCAAAACCATTTCTTCAAAACAGTGAAAAACAAAAACAAATGAATTTAAATTTGGACAGGGGTAGTAGAAGAAAAAAAGAGCACATAATAATACAACACCAAATTTCTTATGAATGCATTTCAATTTCTCATTAATTTGAAAACTAAAATCAAATTAACAACTGGTTTGGAACACATTCATATTCTCTAACACACAGTACTAGGGGTGGATTCAATATGGTTACCATTACTTTTTACTAGTACCACGTACCATACCAACAATGTCGGTATGCTATTTTTAAAAACCAATATCGTACCAAATCTTTGGCATACCAACACATTGGTATACGTAAAAGTTGGTAGGTATCGGTACGGTATGGTAGAATACCACCAAATATAAGGTGTAAAGAATTAAATATTTTGATCATAAAACAAATTTAAAATAGTTAGAATTTTCTATTGTATAATCTTAATTTTAGAAAATTAAATATTCTCTAATCATAATAATAACACGAAATCTTATTTTCTATTAGACGAAGTCATTTCATGATTAATTTAACTAATAGTGTGATTGATGTTTGTTTTTATTTCTTACAACGAGATTCCAATAACTTTTAAAAACTTTTAAAATGTATCACAATATATAAATAATTATATTTGACCTTAAAAAATATTGAAAAGTGGTTTTTCATTATTCGTCTACCCGTTAGTTGGTCTAATAAAAGCCTTTCTCTAAAAATAAAGTAACATAATATCATATAACGAACTATAATGAGTTACAATAAATAAAAGAAAATTAGGATATAATTTTTTTGTAAGGCTTATAATAAAAATGTTAGTTGTCAAAAAATCTAATTTAAGAAAATATTTTAAACTTTTACCAATGTCCAACATATTGGAACCAAAACGTAAACCACATATTTCAAATTACTGCTATTAGTTTTAATATTAAAAAATGATAAATGTTAACTAAATAAAGGCTTAAATTTCACATAATATTAGTTTTATTTTTAATATATAAATATGTGGTATAGTACGGTAATACCATGGTAATATTTTCTCAATATCATTACCATATCATCACAAATGTGTGGTACGGTACTACCATACCACATCATAAGTTACCAACATATTCGGTACAAATGGTACGTGGTTTGGTTGATAAGTTGGTTGGTAGGGTATTTTGGCTCAAAATGTCATCCCTACACAGTACTGTACCCAGAGTGCAACTTATAGCACCCTATTCACCCCTTAGAAGTCAACATGTAGAAAGATCTATTTATTATACAATTTACTACAAAACAAATACACAACTTTCTGCAATAAGAAAGTAAACTGGGCTATCCCAGTTTCTTCTAATTTGTAACCAAGAGGTATGAGTGAGCACAGAACGTCATGATCTTAACAAAAGGTGTAAATCATACATTTAACTTGTGAACCTCTACACTTGTGACCCAATTATAATAGAACTAAGGGCATGCACTTTAGATGACGTGATAGAGCATCAATGATAGGACGAAAACCGTAAACACACAAACAAACAAGAAGCTGGTGTATAAGTCATTCATTGTACCCACAATTCAGGGTACAAAACTGTTGAATTCCGACAAAAGAATAATATCACAGGGGCAATCAAACAGCACAAAAAGCTAAAATGACCGATAGCATCATTATTTCATTATCTTTAAACAAGAAGGAGATTTCTAGATATTCAGGCATAAGGACAAATGACATCAGGGTTGGCACCAAATTTATACTCATAGTAGCCAT
>JAULKM010118601.1:0-21420 GCA_032355605.1 Rubia tinctorum | reverse complement strand
AAAGTTATCGGTGGTCAAACATGCCTTCAGAAAATGTCAAAAAAAGGGGTGCCATTGTTAAAGAAACGGAGGGAGTACTTTGTTGATTTTTTTGTTTTTCAGTTGAGGTTTTTCTAGCCGTAGTTGAGGTTTTTTAGTTTTAGTTGATGTTTATGACCTCCAGCTTGACGTTTTAAAATTGATATTTAATTTAACAATTTAAACTTTTCTTGATGTTTTGTGATTTTTAGTTGATGTTTTTAGTTATAGTTGATTTTTATGATTTTCAGTTGACGTTTTGAAATTGATATTTGGTTTGACAATTCAATCTTTGTTGATGTCTTGTAATTTTCGGTTGACAATTTAATTTTTGTTTATCTTTTGTGATTTCCAGTTGATGTTTATCTAGTTTTTAGTTGATGTTTATGATTTTTAGTTTGAGAAATATGATGATGTTTTCATTAAAAATTAAAAATTTATTTGTTTTTAATTTTTTTTCCAATTGTAGTTAATATTTTGTGATTTTCAGTTGTTGTTTTGTTGGTTGTAGTCGATGTTTATGATTTTCATTTTGATGATTATGTTGATTTTTTTCTCCAGTTTTTTGTTGATTTTTATTTAATTTTTTGTATATTTTTTGCTGTAGTTTTTAGTTGATATTTTATGATTTTTCGTTGATGTTCTGTTTTTTTGCGGATGTTTATAATTTTCAGTTCGTTGATCCTTTTATTTTATATATTTTTTAAAACATTTTTAAATATATTTTTATTTTTTGGATTTTTTTTGCAGATTGCAGATAACGGAAGAATGATGATAAAATATTGGACAAAAAAGCCACTGGAAAGTTATTAGCGATGGGTCCTTATAAAATTATTATTGATAGGTCGTTTGAGCTAGAATATTGTTAGAATTGCATAAAGGTCTCTGTCTAAAGTTTATGCTGCCTCAAAGGACACCATATATGGAATTTAACTAGTAAAATATCACATTTATATCTCCCTCTTTGAATTCCGCTAATTTTTTAAAAAAGAAATCTCTTTTTTTAAAGGCAAAGTCTTGGGAAAAAATCGCCTTTCCATAAGCATATGGAAAAATGGGGTTGAATTGGAATTATAGAAAGGTAAAAGGTTTTAGTTGCAATATTATAAATTTATCATACAACATTTAAGAGTGATAGGTTTATGACCCGATTAATACAACCCGAAAATTTTATTTTATTTTTTTTTCAAATTTACAGTTTAAATCTTGGTCTTTCCATAACGTATGTAAAGATCGTCTTTCAAGAGACAGATTTTTTTTAAAAAAATAAAACAAGAAATCTCCTTCTTTGAATTCCGCTTTTTTTTTTAAAAAAAAAATCTCCTTCTTTGAATAATCGGAATCTAAACCTACAGCCGTCTCCCTTCTTCCTACTTCCTTCTTTTACCCTTCTCCCCATTATCATAAGGAGACAGTGAAAAGTAGTTTTTCAATTGATATACTTTTAAATTTTATATAATTGAATAAATACGAATTTATTTCTATACGTTAGTATTGTTTTTCGACATAATAAATTAGATTGATGTGTTTATGGTTATCATTTAATCTAATTGTTCATGTCTATATACTTTGTCCAATTTGGTTTTACAGATCGTGTGTTCGTGATTTTGTTTGTATTTCTCTATTAGGAGTTCCGTTCTTGATCTTTGTTTTTCAAGGTGTTTACAGTTTGAACAATATCAATTCGTGTTTTGGATCAAGAACAAGTGGTGTTACAGCTACTGTAGATCTTTATTTGGTGTAGTGATATATCCTTGTTTGGAGTAGTGATATTGATGTTGATACATCCCTCTTGGGCAAGTGATCATGATTTTCGCGGGAAGCAAATTAATATCCTCGAGGGCGATGTTATCGTTTTTATTGGATATCTTATTTGTAATAGTACCGACGATCAGTCTTGTTGACACCCAATTTGAATATTAGTTAGGTTGGATGTCAATTTCATTTATTGTAATCGCCGTTGGATATTTTTTTCAACATCTTGGAATGATTATTTTAATATATATATTATATAACTTTAAACATATAATCCCCCATCCCATGAGTTTTGACCTCTTTGCTTTTTCAAAATTATACTTGGTAAATTTTGAACTTAAATATAAATTAATATTTGTAATAAAAATATCATGTGAGATATTGTTTAATTCATCATAACATTTACTCCCTCGGTCCCATTTCAATATGCACACTTTGATTTTTGACAGTTGACTTGAAAACTGTTTGATCCTTAGTATTTTTTATTAAGGATAGTTAAAACTTGTGAAAAGTTAACATTTTAAAAAATACATGTTATACATATCACGCTATAGTAATTATACTTGTATACTAATTCAATTTTATGATCGAAGTTTAGAAATTTTGACTAAATGAATAGTTAAATTGTAGATTGAAATAGACAGATGGAGCATTTTTTAAATATCATTTTTAATGTGAAATTGTTATATGTAGCTAGATATATAAACAATCAAACATGATAATTGAATATAGAAAAAAAAACTAAATAGACTAAAAATGAAAGGACGAAGGGAGTCAGTAGTTTTTTTTTAAAAAAAAAGGAATATACAGTAATTTTGAAGATAGCATTTCAATTGAGTGAAAAAAACAAAGAGATAACCACATGTAAGCTGTCTTGGGTCCATTATTGTTCACTCATATTTTTTTGCAGTGTTTTTTTTATTTATTCTGTACAATTATTTTGAGGGTACGTGTCTAAAGTTGTCTGGTTTTATAAGAGCTGGAAAGAGTGATCTTTTTCAGTTAATTTTACTTTGAATAGAACAACATTAGGATGATGATAATCTCTTTAGAATAGATATGATTTTGCTTTGATTATTGGACCCTCAACTGTAAATATAATGAGATTTGACGGGGAGTAACTCACGAAAGTGACTTTTTTCCCTTCTAAGGAGTATCATTTTGCTAGAAGGGTAATTTACTAATTTACAAATACCCACCTACGGGTTGCATTTTATGGCTTAAAGTCAGCTCATACATCGTCCTGGTGGGAAGCCCCAGCAAATGTAGAGCTGCAATGGGATACTCACCCCCATTTTATTGTTTAGTTAGAAGGGATTCTCATACCCTTTGTGTGAGACACGTGAATGATTGAATGAAAATATGGTTGTCAAAAAAAAACCCCATGAGTTAACTTTTCATTCAAAATTTGCATTAAACTTTTCGGATACTAAATGAACCTCGTATCTTCTTGTGGATCATACTTACTTTTTTGAGTGAAATGCATATATAAACTTACATAATTCATATAAGTGTAAATATAATTATGTGATAATTTAAATTGCAAATATAACCCTAGATAGTTAGTGTATGTATAAATATAACCTTTTCCGGCAGTTAGAGGTCAGGTTATGTTAAAAAGATAAATTTACCCCTAGTTTTCAAACCCATCCTCCTTCCCTTTCTTTCATTCTTCGTTGTTTCATTCTCTGCTAGCGTCTGCACAAATTCTCTGCCACCTTTTCTCCTTCCGAAGACCCCTTTCTTTCATTCCCTTTCTTTCATTCGTACAATATGTTCACCAATACGGGGTCCCACCTCACACCAAAGGCTATGAAGAACTCCTGAACGGCTCCCTCGCCGCGTCCGTTATTTATTCCTAGGACTCTTTGGGGTTGATTTTGTGCAGACGTTGATTTCCCGCCCCAACTAGGATTTGGAAAATGATAATGACGGGGATAATTTCCTCGTGCAAGGGCACAGCCGCGCCGTGGGCGTCGCGTGCACCACAATCGGTTGCGACGTCCGTGTGTCGGAGAAGAAGGCTCAGGTGCCACTCCTTACGCCACAAGAATACCATAATGACAAGGAGATCGTCCAGTCCGTGGTGGGGGGGGGGGGGGGGGGTAACACGCAGTTGTTTTCGCTCGAGTTCAAGCTCCTGGATTGCAAGAGGGTCGTCGCTATTTGCCGGCAGTGGAGGGGTGGCAGGGGGAAGCCCTAAAGGCTGGAGGGGTGGTTGAGGGTGGCGGGAGTAGCTCTAGCGATGGGAGGGGGGGCGGGGCAAAGCTCTAGAGGCTGGCGGGGTGGCTGGTGGTGGTGGGGTAGGTGGCAGCGGCGACGGCGAAGGTGGTGGAGGCACGACTGCGAGGTGGCAGAAGCAAAGGACATTTTTGTCTTTCATATGTTGTATTAGGCTTAAAGGGCATTATGGTCATTTTTGGTCGGTCAATGGCCAAAAATGGTCAGTCAATGTTGGAATACAGTCTTTAGGGTTATATTTGCACTTATGTAAAGTAGTTAGGGTTATTTTTGCACTAAAAATTATTTCAGGGTTATATGCACACTTGATGAAGTATATAGGGTTATATTTGTATAAATCCATACTTTTTTATACAACCCAGATTAATGGGAGGGATGTTTATTAGGATCCCTAATCCTATAAATCAAGAATATGTAATGTTATAAAATACAAGTTGCAGGTACAAGGTTCGACTTGAACCGTTGAGTTCCGAAGATGCAAAAGGCAAAATAGTTGCCTATCTAAAATAATGAGACATAGGAAAATATTGAAAGTGTTTCTGGTAGTAATGCCTCCATCATCATGTGTTAGTGTAATCAAACCGACCAGACCTCCAAGTTTCTTCTAAGTCAATAATAGAAAGGGAAATGTGTTATAAGATGCCCAAAATGTGAGGCAAGAGGATATCACTATGAAAGCTTGATATCCCAAAACTTCCATCAGGTGTAAAAGCTTCAGTTTTTTCCATAAGCAGAGGGTCTTCTTGTTCTTTTTTCTGTACTGAGCAAACACATCCTGAGCTCCTATAAAGGTAGCCACCTTGAGTTGAGCCTGGATTTCTGGTATCAATTTCTAAGTTGAAATACTGAGACATACTAAGCGTTGATCTTTTCCAAGGTTCCCAGTTCCAATTTGGTATGATTATAAAATGTTGAGGTGTTGTTTTTGAGCTCGTTCGCGGCTGCTTACCTCCCTGAGTTCATTATGTTTGTTCATGAAAAATGTCCCCCTGAAACCAGACCCGCAATTATACATATAAAAAATCATCAGTAGCATCTAAGTCCCTGAGTCCAACCTGATAGCTAGAACAACCAATCTATCAAGGTACAATAATTCTTTTGCTTTCTGATCTAATTCATGGAGAGATAGCACCTTATATGTAGACACAATTTTAGCAGCCAAACCATCCATATAATCTACTATTTTGTTACCTTGTCTGAGTGTGTGACTGATGTGTGTGGATTTTAAAAGCCGATGGATAGGAAAGACTTGCTCATAGATGTTCCAGGGAGCTTTATGAGGGTTTCTTATTGCATCAATGGCTAATGCACAATTAGCAGGTTTGTTACTAAAACATGGATTAACATAGACAGCATGAAATATGTCATTTTTGATAGCCTTAGTTAGAGTGGGTAAATGTGGAGTTAAGTTTTCATAGATGAGTTTGTTTATCATTTTCCACAAGTTCCAACATATAAATGCAAGTGCAAGTGTGAGTATGTGACTATGTACAACTGATTCACCTTTAGTAGACCAGTAATACGACAGTCTATCAAAGATAAAGTGTAAGGGTGGAGTTTTGACTGCAAGAATGTTATGAAAGTATGTCCATATATTAAACGAGAACTCACATGAGTTCAAGGAGTGAGACATAGTGTCAGAATTAGAGTACATTGGACATTTAGAGGCTAAACTAATGTTAGAGTAGCTAATGATGTCATCAAAAAGCAAAATAGAGTTAGATGACCTCTATAAGAATAAAGATACTTTCCTGGGATCTTTTTGTGCCAAATGTGTTGTAAAATTCTGATTGGTCTCCTCTTCATTGCAACAGTTTGGAAGGCTGAACTGAAAGTGAACTCTCCTATTACTGAGGGCTTCCAGATGGGTCTATCTGCTCTCTTTTTGTTTGAATACCCGCTTCCTGCAAAAAGTGTAAATGTGAGGGGGAGATTTGATAAGTGGGATAGGAGATCATTTTCTTTGCTATTAAAATAACAATTGAGAAATGACTGGGAATGTGGTTAGTCTAAAGTTCATTGAAGTCCTTGGACATCCAAAGTTAGTCCAATTAGAAGTATAAAAAATTAGCTATACCTTCACCATGTATGACTCTTGTATAAGTTTCAGCCAAGGGGTTTATTTATTTAATTCTTAACTAGACTTGAGAATTTCTTTTATTTACAGGAAGTGACCAAATAAACTGAGCCTAAGGTGTAATACCTAGTTGAAACTTCCACCACATCTTTAAGGAAAAGGTGTCTAAAATATCTTTAAAGTTCCTAAATCCTAAACCATTTTGTTTTGTGGGAAATGACATGTTTTTTAGACTCTTCCAGATTTTTTTCTCACCATCTTCATATTTGCCCCATATCAAGGTTGTGTTTCTTTTGTTTAACTGAGAGATGACTGTGTGTTGAGGTATTAAAACAGCCCATTGATGTTGAGGAATTGAAAACATAACCGTTTTTTTGTCAAAATTAGTTTTCCAGCCGCACTCAACCATTTATTTTTCAAGTTATTTAGCATTGAATCATATTCCTCAATTAAGGGATGAAAATATATGACCTTGGGTTTTCATGTGAAGATGGGACAACCTAAGTAAATGAAAGGAATGGTTCCTTTAGTCATGCTTTGCATGTGTTTGATCGTTTGCTTTTGAGTCTTAGAGGCATATCTACTTACATAAAAGCTGCACTTATTATAGTTAACTTTTTGGCCACTAGTGGTTTCGAAAACTTGCAGAAAAGCTTTTAATCTTGTGAGAGTTCGAGGAGTGGCTTGAATAAATATTATAGTATCATCTGCATAACTCAAATGGGATATGGGTATAGCATTTCGTGGTAGAGAAAACTGATTCATTTTATTATTTCTGAGTCAAAAACTGATACTTCGTGTAAAAGCTTGAGAGAATATGTTTAAAATGATGGGAGAAAGGAGGTCACCCTGTTTTATACCTCTTGAAGGTTGGAAAAAACCTGCAAGTTTTTCATTTACAATAATAGGAACCAAGCCGAAGATAAATTAGACATAATTATGCTAATAAAATGAGGAGAAAATCCAAATTTCAGTAGAATAGCTTCCATGAAAGTCCATTTAACTATGTCAAAAGCCTTAGCTAAATCTAATTTAAGTATGCAGTTAGGGAGTTTACGTTTGTTGTTTAGAAAATCAGAAATTTCCTTTAAATATATGACATTATCCACAATTTCTTTACCTCTCATGAAAGCAGATTGGTTAATCATCCCTACCCACACCACCCTCCGCTGGCGATCTGTAGCAGCGGCACCCCAACTCTCTATCTCTATTGTCGATCTCCTTCTCTTATCACCCTCATGCTCCACAAAACCCTAAATCCCCACACCACCCTCCGTCGTCGCCACCCACCACCACCAGATGCTCCTGGCCGAAAGCAGCGGCAAAGACCACGAGGCTAGGGCTTCATAGAAATGGGTCGTGACATGAATCCATGACTAGACCTGGTGCCTGATAAGCTCCCAACGAGTAAATCGAGGGTTTTTTTGCTTATTGAGCGGGAGAGATGGACGTCGTGACTCTGTCCCCCGTCGCCGCGGTCGAACGAGCGGCGAAATCATTTATTTGACCGAACGGCGAATTCACTGGTTAAAAAACGAACACGAAGAAAAATTGTAATGGTGGAAAAGGTAATAGTGGTGTCGACAGGAAGAAGAAGGGTGGAATGGAGCAGGGTCAATATATTCATTTTTCTTTTTTTAGCAGAGGTAAAATAGTCATTTCATTAAAATCCGACAAATTCCGACGTTGACAATCGAAGTCAACACATTCCAGGGTTATAATGTCACATACTTCATAAAGTTAGGGTTATTTTGACACTTTCTGGTTTTACAGGATTATATTGGCACTTTCGAACTAAAGTCGGGGTTATTTTGACACTTTCTTCTTTCAAATATTTTCTAATTTTCCTTCATATTCCAAATTGCAAGAAAGTAATTTCTTGAGACCGAAAGAAGTTCAAGATTCTTTCAAGATTTCTAACTTCTTTTTTGACAATAAATCAAACATTAAGTGGTTTTTTCAAATGTTCTTAGTTATAACAGAAAGTAGTGATGCTGATAACCGCCATTGGAATAGGGTGGAAATCAGGCGGTAGGAGGTTAGAGTAAAAGGCAGTAAGCGGTTTTTATTTCCACCCCCCTCTTTCTCTAACTACCCGCCAAGAACCATTTCAAAACCACGATAACTTTCACCGGCATCAATGGGGGAAACGGACGGAGGAGTTCCGGAAATCCAGATACATTTCGCCAGAGGATTTACGAAAAAACAGGTGTATCTCGCCAGCCTTCTGGGCGGATACCAGCACACCATCGCCGTAACTCGCAAGGTTTGCCGCCGTGTATTTTTTTTCGCTTCGATTTTGCAATGCGCGTGTTTTTCTTCCTCAGTATAATATTCAACTCTGTGAATCAATGCAGTTGCTGGAACGAGTGCCGACTGCCGTGCTGCCGAGGGTTGGATGGGATCAGGTCGTCGAAATGGCTCGAATGTTCGCAGGCGAGGCCACTAGAGGTACGCTTCTCTAATGATTTCATGAGATTTCACGGTTTCCGATATCATGAGATTATTCTTCGTTTGATATAGTTGATTGCGATGTATTAGCCTTTCGTCTGAGTTGAATTGTGTCCTTAGTCTATGAATTGAATTTGGAATGTGATGATCAGATGAGAACTTGGGATTCGACATGTTGCGACGTGAGATTATAGGCGATTCAACAATGTCGAGATTTCGATAGATCGAGAGGGAAAGAAATGGCCAACAGAATCCCGATATCGATAATTCTCTGTTGATGATATGAAAGTTTTTGTGTTGATTGCAATGCATTAACCTTTTATCTGAGATTATAGCATATAGGCGATTGAACAATGTCATGATTATGTGTTAATTGTGATGCATTAGCCGGCCTTTCGTGTATCTTTAAATGTCGGTTGTTGTTCTTAAAATGTCGTGATTCTGTGCCGCAGTTGGAAAGCTTTGGACTGAAGATGTATCAGATTCCGAGCTCCTAGCTGAGAATATGCAAGAATACTTCGGTTTGCTTCAGAGGGTCCTCATGTTGGCTCATGCAGCAACCCGTGACGCGGGCAGTACGCTTAAGGCTCGTGTGCGAACGGCCGTGAGCCTGCTACTTGATGTCAGTTCCAGTCTAATCAAAGAGGCACTTTTCTCGTATGGTATTGATGATATACTTCATGCTCTTGTTTTGTTCTTTGTTCATGAGCCCTCTTTTGTTTCTGATATTGCAATGTAATGACATTCAGTTTATGAAGAGATAAGACTCGGAGATACGATTCCCAAGTTGATAGCTTCAGTCTGGGAGTCTTTTTTTACTCTGCAGAGGATCCCATCAAACAATGTCACTGCAATTGGAGAAGCATTAGGTCAGGTTGCCTTCTCAGTCGAGAAAAATCTTCAGATAATGAAAGAGCTGAATGAGGCCTCCTCTGATGATCCCTGCAATGAAGTGGAAGACAAGCCTTCTGGTGATATATGGAGCGACGCGAAAGAGGTGGAGAATGGTTCATGTGATCCATCCGAAAAGTTCAAAGACAGCGACACGAAAGAGATGAAGAAAGGTTCATGTGATCCACCCGAAGAGATGGACATTGCTCGGTTAACCACTGATGCTGTCTCAGCAATTCATGATATGTTGATCCATCTTTCTCCGGTAGTGATCAGATCGATGAATAAGGAAAGGGAAGGAACTATACCTAATTTTGTGAATTCTCTGGAGAACATCTTGAAGCTCAGTAAAGTGATCGAATCAGAGACTGAAGCGTTCGTCCATGACATATCTGCCATGAGAGTTGCTGCCAGAAACATTTACAACGCAATGCACGAAATGACTGTGACATTGGACCAAGTGGGAGGACACCTGCATTATTCGCCGCAGTTCTGCCAAGCATGGGCTAAATCTATTCAGTTGATTAGTCATCTGGGGGCTGATAAGAAAAGCTCCGGCGCAGATGATCATTTGTTGTCCTGCTTCGAGAGGCTTGGTCTGTAGCTTCAAAAATGTTCAATTGGTAAAACAAACAGTTCACGAGAATACATAAATATGATCTGAAAATAGCCCAGTAGTTTAGTTGTTCATATTGCTAGCTTTCAAAGTTACCATGAAAGCTTTTGTAGTGATACATTAGGCTTCAAGCTTCATACCTGAAAGTGTGATTTTCCTATTTTAGTATTCTACAAGGTTTTGATGAATTAAGATGACAACTAAGATGATCTAACCGAATATAGTTAGAATCTAATTGAATTGTAGAGTGGGCAATTGCATCTGCTGTTAACTACAGAATAAAGGGTGTACAGAGATTAGTGATTTATCAGTAAGGTTTTCGGATCATAATTGTTAGATTTTGTGCAATGAAATACAACTTCATTTTTCTTCTTTTCTCAAATTTGGTTTCGTGATAATTTTGTTTTGCAAATCTTTGAACAAAACATGCTAATTTTTTTTTTTTATGTTGGAAAAACGCCAAACGGCGATTAATAAGTGAAATTCTAGCTTCTTGTAATAACCAATCTATTGCAAGTATATTCAAATTACATATCAACCAGACTAATCATCTGTACTATTACAGATCAGAGATCCAACAAAAACTGTAACATTACTCTCATGGATGTTAACTAGATTCTCGCAAAAATCATAACCATTTGGCGAACAGGAGCATATCAACTCAATGTCACTATGCCAAACAGTTATCTACAACACGTGTAAGACCACTTGTTCCTGATCCAAAACACGATCTATACTGTCCAAACTGTAAACACCTTGAAAGACACAGATCGAGAACAGAACTTGAGAAACACAAACGAAATCACGAACACACGATATGTAAAATCAGATTGGATAAATTACATCGACGTGAACAATTAGATTAAATGATCATCATGGACACGCCAATCTAATCTATCAGGTCGAAAAGCAATACTAACGTATATATACAAATCTATACTTATCCAATAAAAAAAAAAAATTAAAAGTAGGTCAATTAATTTTTTTTACTGTTTTCTCATCTTCCCGTATGATAAACATGCTAATTAAATAGTCCAAAAGAGTTGTATTACCAGAATTATGTGAGGATAAAATGAAAATTTAAGATTCTGAAATTTGCCATTTTAAAAAAGTTTTAAAAGTGTGAAACTTTATTTGACACGAGTCAAAATAGAAAGTGTAAAAAAATCAGTTAAAACAGGGAGAATAATTAAAAGATGATGATCGTGAATTGGGATTTGATTCAATAATTAATCCACTTTCTCTATAATGGATTAGTTCATAGTTCAAATCACACTTCTAATACTCCATCCGTTTCACTAAAAGTGTCACACTTACTTTATTGAGATTTTTTCCTTCAAATGGTACACTTTTCATTTTTGACAAGATTCATTCAATCACATCCACTCTCTATTTTTTACTTTCTACATTCAATTTCAACCACTCATTCCTTTCACAAGAGTTTAAAATTAGTGTGTCACTCTTAGTGAAACAGAGAGAGTAAGAATTGTAAATTTTAAAGTAATATTTTATTATGAATTGTCGAATATTACGAGATCGTGTTAGAGTTTCTTATGTGTCTAAATATGTTAGTGGTGAAAAAGAAATAAAATCTGTCGAGCGGTCGTTGATCATAAATTATAGAAATGTGAGATCGGAGAAAGTTCTTAGATTAAGAAAGTGGGATTATTGTGAGCAGCCTCATTTAATACTTCATTTGTTTCATTGGATGTGACACATTTTTTTCCCTGTGGCAGTTTTTGTGAATTTGACACATTTTTTTATGGCAAGATTCCTTCAATTTCATTTACGCATTCTACTTTTTACTTTCTAAATTCAATTTCATCCACTCATTTCATTTATCTAAATCCAAGCATTTAAATCTATGGTTCCACATCCACATCCACATCCACATCCACATCCACATCCACATCCACATCCACATCCACATCCAACATAAAGGAAGTAGTACATTATTAATTACGGCTGTTGGGCTCTATTTGAAATAGAGCAAAGCACTATTGCTGTCTGAAAGGGCTAAAGTCTCCCATGCTTTGGGGTAGGACTAAAAATAGGATTCACTTGTTAATGTTTTATTAGGCATCAATATGACATAGATGTGAGAGATTTAGAGCATCTCCAACAGTAGGGGGGTCTTTCATTTTTTTAGATTCCACATGTCGGATTTTGATTAGAGCTTCACTGTGATGTAATCAAATAAAATTGATTGACGGTATTTTTAAAATTTTGTTATCCAATGTTACCGTCGAAACTACAACTTTAGTATGACGTGTCAACAATTAAATAGTTAGAACTTTAATGAAAAGGTATAAAAATGAGACATTTTGGCCAAAATTGAATGCGGTTAGATATTTACGGCCTCACTTTGAGATTCAAAGAATAGAAACTCTATTTGAAGCGGTCTCTTAAAATTTATACCACGTAAGATTGACACCTATCATTGACTCTTGCATTGAAAATGTATTTTAGGGTTGAACGTCTATCAAGATAACGTCTCAATCAACTTTTAACAAATTTATGCTTCCATTGGAGAGGCTAATTGAAAGTCTTTCTAGAAATTTGCACTTCAATGATGACATCGGTTACATCACTTGACCATTAAAAAATATATTTATTAAAAATAATTAATTGTAATGTTATATGTAATATATTTGATTCCATTCATTTCAAATAAAACTCACACTCAATGATTTGAAAATCGCATTCCACTCAAAATTTAACTTTCAATTATATATATCTAAATTATTATTGTAAAATAATAGTTCATACTATTTATAAACTTGATGTAAATTATATTTTTATTTTTATTTTACAATAGTATTAAAGATTTTTTAGATAAATTTGAAAATATATTTTAATATTTTAAATCAACAAAATACAATTAATAAATAAAATTTATTTATATTGTTAATCTAAAGAGTCTGTCTCTTGAAAAACGGTTTTTCCATAAATCATGGAAACACCAAGGTTTAAAGTGCAAATTAGAAGAAATTAAGATAAAATTTTCGGGTTATAAACTTTATAACCACTGCACGTTGCATAATAACTTTTAATATTGCAACCAAGACCTTTTACCTTTTATTTATTCTAATTAAACCCTGTTTTTTCATAAGTTTATGGAAAGACGGTTTTTCCCAAGATTTTACTTAATCTAAATAGTATATTAAAATTGGAATAGTAAATAGTAAAATGATTAAAAGTAAAATTAAAATATCTAAATTTGGTAACTTGATAAACTGATGGCCACAATGCGGTGGTCTGTAAACGAAAGGTCTAATTGAGACCTTCGCTGCTCCATGTGTCATTCATGTCATACTGAGTTTTTAATTGACTCTTGGATTGAAAACCATTTTTCATTCTAAAACCCATCAATCCTATGTGGCAAATGATAACTGAGACCTTCAGCCATTTACGCTGATGAGCAAGCGAAGTGTCCCCTTGATCCTGCAGACTTGGGACTTGGGAGCACTGTCCGAGCCGCAGATCCATGCCAATTCTTTTGCCATAATGCACCACCTAGTTTTAAAGTGGGTAAAATATGAGTCTCACTCCATCTTGTTACTCTGTTACTATGTCCATAACGCTGTGTCTGCTTCCCTCTACAATGGTGCTTGTTCTGGATAGATTTACCCAGATATGCGGGGGTTCCTTGCCATATCAAGTGATAGGATAGAGAGATGGCCTCCTTGTCCGGAGCTAATTGGAACCAATTCCAGAACTAGTGTTTGAACGGGGTTGGGGACCCTTGAGTGAAATCAAAACCAAGTGGAGAGCATCGCCAGATTCTGTGTCATCATACATATAGTATTTTAAATATATTGTCATAGATTAAGATGCGACAATTAGCCAAACACTTTTATGATGGTTACACTAGTGGAGGAAAGGATTATTAAAAGCGGTTATATCGGACCATTAATGACACTTTCAAATTACCTTCTCTGGTTCCACCTTTGATTGATTTCGACCAAAGGCGGTTCAAGTAACCGCCTTTAATAGGGGGTTTCAAATAATCACCTCTAATAGGGGGGTTCAAATAACCGTCTTTAATAGAGTTCAAAATAGGTTCCGAATTCAAAACTTATTTATAACCTTCCAAAAAAAATAGTTGTCGGAAACCGTGGTTTCCGGCAGCGAAGAAAACCCAGATCGATCTCAGAAGAAAACCCACCACCAATATCATACAAACCAACACTAATAGAAAGGCAAAAAGAACATCGACGACACGGCTTCTTTCGGCGTCAGTGTCAATCGTTCCATCTTCGGAGGCAACGCGGCGTTGAGCGGCCAACGTTGTTGATCTCCCACCCCCTGACTTCACGGAAAACGGCGGATCCAATCGGATGAGCTTCTCGGCAAACGGTGGAGGTGAGCGAACGACGGAGCTTCACGGAGGAGAAGATTGACAGAAACGCAGAAGTGGAGGTGGCGCGGCTGAGGCATGAGGTTGGAGGAAGGAGATGGTGGCGGCGATGGAGGTAGGAGATGGTGGCGTCGGTGGAGTGAGGGTGGCAAAGTGAGGATTGTCTGGTGGGGGTGGCAGTGTGAGGAGTGAGGAGTGAGGGTTGGCTGGTGGGGATGGCATCGGTGGAGAGAGGGCGGCAGTGTGAGAGGCGGCGGAGTGAGGGTAGCGGTGGTGGAGAATCTGCTGGTGAAGGGTGGGAGAAAGAATAAGGCGTGGCTTAGGGTTTCTGCAAAAGGAAGAGGGATTTTGCCATTTGAGTTTTAGAATTTTCTAATACTTTCTTTTATATTGGGCCAAAAGACAACTCATTAAAGATGATTTTACAATTAGAACCGCCTTTAAAATAAATAGATTACCTGGGACAGCACTTCTGAACTCGGAAGTGCTTTTGGATCTTAATTAAAGGCGGTTCTAAGGACATAATCGCCTTTAATCGAACGTCATTATAGGCGAAAGCGCCTTTAATTAATTTCGAACCGCATTTAAAATGAAATTGTGACCTAAGAGGCACTTCTGAACTCATAAATCAATTATGACCTCAATTAAAGGTTGTTCCCATGGAACCGCCTTCTAAAACTCTCTTTTATAGGTCATTCTCTACTAGTGTTAATCTACCTCAATAAGACAACTTTCACTCAATTATAAATAAGGGGATTAGTACGGTATTGATAATTTAATATACTACTCCTTCTGTCACAACCGAATATGCACACTTTTTGGTTAACTTTCTCAAATCATGTTTGACCGTGACCAATAATAACTTTATTTGCGTATATTAATGGTGTACTAGATGATACCCGTGGCGATCCACGGATTCATATAATAATTATTGACTCGATGTTGATTAATATGTAATAATTATTTATTTATATTTATTACATATGAAAGTATTAACGATTTTATATAAATATTTTATTTTATATAAAAAATAATGATAAGAATATGAAATATATGTTTAATGAATAATTATTTATCTCATAGAAAAAAAAGCAAAAGTCTTCTTAATTATAAATATGGGTATAAGATAACATGTAACTTGTAAAAAAACAAACTAAATCTAATTTTAAAAATGTGCTAACAAACTTTATAAGCTTAGTGTATAATTAAACCAACAAAGAGTAAACAAACTATATATATAACATGCCAAAATCTTGGGGAAACCCATCTTTCCATAAACATATGGAAAGACGGTGTTGAATTATAATTATGGAAAGGTAAAATATTTTAATTGTAATATTAAAATTTTATTTATGCAACGTGCAATAGTTATGAGTTTATGATCCGATTAATACAAACCAAAAAGTTTATCTTAATTTATTCTAATTTGCAGTTTAAACCTTAATTTTTTCATAACTTACCAAAAGACAGTCTTTCTACGAACAGACTCAACTAACATAATGTATTTTGTAAATATAGAAAATATAAAAGGAATGAGAGCCTCACATATGCTGAAACCATTAAACTTGAAGCCAAAGTTGTCCATTCAATTAATTTTTGTTTGCAGATTTTGAACCTTGTCAATAAATCATTTTGTTTTTTTTAAATGGCAAATATGGAAGCATAAATCTCTCATAGACATGAATTGAATGGAGTTGAAAAGGTGTAAGATAAACATGAAGTATAACCATTAAGGAAGACATGTGTATTAATTGAGAAAGTTTTAAATTATGTAGAAAATGATGTTGCATTGAATTGAATTATAAATACATTGTCAAGAGCCTTCTTAAATGAGGGAATATCTTTTTAAAAAATTTTAAGCTGATGTGGCAAGCATTGGATATGCCACTTGTCAAAATAGTTGCTCTTTTAGTTATATATATAGATACGGTGCATAATAAATTTTTAGTATTGTAACTCAGATATTTTACCTTTTCTTATTTTAATTAAATCTTATATTTCCATAAGTGTATGAAAAGACGGTATTTTCAAGATTTTGTCATGGTTAAATTTTACTAAATTTGATTTTGAAAAAAATAAATGTTAGAATGTGGTGGTAGGTAGTTGAAAGAGTGAGGAATATTTATAGTGCTCCGACAGCTCACGTGGTCTTGTTCATCCTTTCAATTTCGATTGTTCTCTTGGATTAGTCATAAGAGCCCACAAAAGCAAGATGTACCCAATCAAACTACAACATTCTTCAACTAATGTGTCAAACTTAAAATCAAATATGGCACCTACCTAATTATTTCCAGAGAGGAATAGCATAAGCAGACTAATGAATGACTCTAGTATAATAGCAACTCCAATGGTTTCTTTATCTTTCAGTGAATGAATCTAGTAAGAGCCACTCGAATAGTTTCTTTATCTTTTAATTGATGTATTATTTTTTACTGTTGTTACATTTATTTATTTTAATGATTTACTCTATATTTTCCTCTAAAAATAATATTTCTTGATATTCTTAATGAATCTTAATTTTGTTACTTCTTTTCAGCTTTTTTATTATATTACAAATTTATCTCAATCATATATTTACCTTAATTATTATTTAATCTATTCATAAAACAAATTTAATTAATTAACATGTATTTTTTTATAGTAATTGAAATTAAAATTTAACATTTCATAATCTATTTCAAATTTTTGAAAACGATTCACTTGATTATGATTGATTAAAACAAACCATATTTCACAAACAATAAAATATCAATTTTGATGTTACATTTAAAATAATATTTTTTTTATCCTTATTTTTTACATTTATAAACACAATTATTTAAATATATATATTATTAATAAATGTATGCACTAATTCATATGATATATTTATTTAAAGAGTTCGTGTTTTAAAAGATGATTTTTTTATAAGTTATGGAAACACCAAGGTTTAAACTGCAAATTAGAAGAAATAAAGATAAAAATTTTGGGTTGCATTAATCGCGTCATAAACTTATAACGGCTACATGTTGCATGGCCAATTTTTAATATTGCAACTAAAACCTTTTACCTTTCTATAATTCTAATTCATCCCCGTTTTCCATATGCATATGGAAAGACTGTTTTTGAAGAATTTTCCTTATTTCAAACTATTCACGATCAATAATATTTAAATAATTTAGCTATATATTAATATGGCAAAGTCTTGGGAAAGACGGTCTTTCCATAGGATTATGGAAAGACGGAGTTTAATTAGAATAATAAAAGCTAAAAGATCTTTGTTGCAATATTAAAATTTTATTATGCAACGTGTAGTAGTTATAAATTTTATAACTCGGTTCATACAACTCAAAAATTTTATCTTCATTTCTTCTAATTTACACTTAAAACCTTGGTCTTTCCATGACTTGTAGAAATATCGTATTTCAAGAGACGGACTCAATTAATATTGTTAACAAAATAAATGTTGACTTCGAATGATAATCATAACACGTTTTTGGCATAAAAAATAAAGAAATTTCCTGAAAAACAAGAAAATAATTGTATAAATAAAATATTGCAAAGAAAAACAAGAAAATAATGAAGCACAAAAAGAAAACAATAAAAGGAAAAATAAAGTAAGAAAAATTTACCGTAAGCTATAGTGCCACGCAAAATATAGCGAGCATTGTAGCATTCTCCAAATTTGCTACGTAACGTTAGCGTGTCATTGGAGCAAAAAAAATTGGCCTTTTGTGCCAAAACGCTAAGATTCAGCAACTGTTGGAATTGCTCTAAGTGCCTATTTTCATCGTTATCATTATTACTGCGAGTACATCACAAATTTCAACACAAATTGATCGCAAATGCTACATTATCTTAGTTTTCTACGCAATTTATCCCGCGAGATCTCTTTTCTCATCATTTTCTTACATAAATCATTGACAACGTCAAGTTTTCAAATTTCAAATCTAAAACCTTTCGTATTACATACACGACCTTCTCAATCTTTATCAAACTTGTGAAAATAAGTTATCTATATAGAACCTATAAAAGGGGACTTTTAAAACTTGGTTGACAAAGGGTAGATTTACAAATTGAATAAACTTCCTCGATTACTTTGAATTGTATTGGGTCTTTTTTGTAAATACCAAACTCTTCATCAGATCTTGATTAAAGTTTTCTTCTTTCAGCAGAGACAAACTTAGTTAATTGTCGTTTCTGCAGAGACAGGATCTCTGTCAAAATTCAATCAATTAGATCCTTGTCTCCTGAGATTGTGGAATTTGTCAGCTTCTGTGATAGCTGAATCTCAGGTCGATGTCACTCTTCAATAATTGAGTCGCTCCTCTCTTGATGTATTCGACCGAAGGTAATTTTCTTGTGATTTCCCCGCTGCTTAGAAGTCATGGTTATGGTAATTGTCGCAGAACTTTCTTAACGATAGGCTTTAGAAGGGGTTTCTTGAAAGAATCAGTTATGTAATGAAACCTGACGAAGTAACATTTTTGGCAGCGTTCGAAGCTACTCCTTACAGAGTCTCGTCGACACATTCCTGGAGGAGCTCGAGTCTGTGCGCAAACGTTTTTTTGATTTTTTTTCCCTTCATTTTAATTTCAGATCACATGGAGTTTTTACATGATAATTGATGTCTATGCGTATTATCAGCATTATCTATTTGTGTTGTCAATGAACGGAATACCTAATTGGCATTTAACCTCCGTATGATTTAATTGATTAGCATATATAGCATCATTTAGTGAGAATATATTGCTAGCTAGAATGTGATGGAGCAACACTTTGGTTGTGTGATTTGATTTTTGACATTTGTAGATTAACGAGTAGTGGGGAGCTTGTACAAGATAGAGTAGGGAAGATAGCGCTACAGGAAGGTTTTCTGTTGGAGTTCAAGAAAGATACGAGGGTATTGCTAGCTGTTGCTCAGAGACCAGATGGCAAGAAAAATTGGACTGTCTTTGATCAGGTTTTGTTTCTGATCTGAACTACTTGGCCTTTCAGATAGGTTGCTAGGAGTTTGATTACATTGTTTTACTTCAATGCTTCAGCAGAGTACGGTTTCGGTTGATGTAACTCTGGTTTTTGGTTGTTTATTATGCAGAATGGAGTATCCAGCTCCATCAAAGAGCAGTTAATAAAGCAATGCGAGATGTATACTTTCACGGCTTTAGGTCCCGGGTGTCAACACCGGAACAAGCGTGAGTCTGCTGTTCGACTTAAGCATCACCCCACCTGTATCATTGTGCAGGTTGGTTGAAATCATATTGTTGCTCACACACTCATGGAACTTTAGAAGATAAGAGAAAATCAGAAAAGGACTCACCTTTTCAACTTTGCAGGTTGTGGAAGGCAGATCCCATCATAGGAACCAGTCATCAGCTTTATCTCATTTGCGCACCCTAATAGCGCTCAAAGGTAAAATGCGCTTAGGCCCTGTCTTTATGTTTCTCCTTTTATCAATTCAAAGTGTGGATTAACACTGGTCATTAACATTAAACAAATGCATTTGATACTCGTATTCTGTTTTTTATAATGTAATTTATAACCTGTACTTCATTATTTTTGGAGATAAAATAGGAAAATGATGGAATGTGGGATTGAAGAATGCTGAATAAGTTTAAGGTTTTTATCTGCCTTAGTCCTCAGATGGATTTGATGCTGCTGAAGTTTCCTTAGCTATGAAAGATTTGATTTTGATCTGCCTTCGATAAACTCCGTGTCTTTACTTAGTTAAATAATGAAATGCTATTTTTGCAAGATCGAAGCCTTCAAGGCACTGAATCATTTTTGTGTCCAAGTTAGGAATCCCATGGAGCTTGACGGGTACAAACCTCCTCAAGAGCTTCTTCAAATATTTCCTGCAAGCTCTACCATACGGGGGTCTCGCTCTGCCTCTCAGATAGGACCGAACAATCCCAAGTTTCTGCTGGTTCGCTCTATTCTCTTTGTCACCAGTTTATCTTTTAGAACTCTGAATTTCATCTTTTCATTCCGTATCATTGTCTTTGATAGGGATTGCAAGCGTTATTAGATCTAATATTCGCTGTCAACGGCCTTGTCAAAGACGCTGCAACGATTTTGGGGTATGTGATGATTAAGCTCGGCTGTATTTTCATTTGATAAGATCAAGAATTCAAGATCATTGCTTTTGGATGTTAACATAAAGTGGGAAAATTTTAACGCAGGTCAAGATCATTGTTCAATTTCCTGTTTTTTCCCCCGTTGATCTGAATAGTGGAAATCCGAAGTTTCATAAATGGTTCTTTATTTTGTTGATTGGGGCCTAATTCTATGTAAAGAAATGAATTCAATTTAACTTCATCGAACCTTAACTTCTAAAGGACGTGACTGATTGGTGTTTGAACTTGATTCTTTTCTTGTATTCTGCATATAGATATGCAGAGAATGTCTTTCAAGCTTCGCTTCAATTTGGATTGATTTTCTTGAACCCAATATGTGCTCTGCTCCCAAAATTTTTGAAACTTTTTCTTCTATTTTGTTGCTGAAGAATTCTAAAGCCATATTTGGGTTAATTCATTTTTAATTGTTACACCTGCAGCTGTTACTCAGAATGGATAGACCACTTAATCCGACTTGTCTTGATTCTGCTATTCGTATCCTGGAGAAGATGTATCATGAACTACCCCAAGTTGATCATTGGAAGCATTTTTGCCTAACATGCTACTTGACTTTAGATTCCTTAAAATGTTCCTCTGGGCTTTGAAGAATTGCAATGATGATAGTCATCAGAATTATTCTGTACTCATCAGGATTATGGTTGTAGAATTAGACTCTAGCAATAATTAACATATTGCAATGATATCTAAATTTCACGTCAACCAGACATTTACTTGTTCTATATATTTCTTATCATGCGCACATCCCGTTTGTTTTACTTAGTTGCCTATTAAGCCCTCCCTATTGGAAAAAATGTGGAACTTCATATGTGCATAACCTAAAACCTATTTACTATGTTAGAAATATGTTTTCGTCAAGGATAACTCAAAGATAAACTTTTTGCTATTCTTATAAAGT
>JAULKM010118591.1:0-21421 GCA_032355605.1 Rubia tinctorum | reverse complement strand
TCGGGTTGACTTCGGTCGTGTCGGGTGCGGGTTCGGGTCGATATATCTCGGGTCAAAATCGTGTTTCGGGTTGAATTCGGTCGTGTCGGATGCGGGTCCGGGTCGATATTTCTCGGGTCTGATTCGAGTTTCGGGTTGAGTTCGGTCGTGTCGGTCCGTGTCGGGTTCTCGATTCGTGTCTGAGATTGACAGCACTAATTCTAGGTAAAGAACTGACCACTTTCATAGAGGGATGGCAAGACGACGTTGCCACAATAATTTTGTATCTGGAATCGTTGCATTTGCTTGAAAACTACGAACAGGACAAAATGCCCCATTACATCCCCTCCCACCCCCAACTCCAATCAGGTTACTCAAAGTCTGGTCTTATATAGTACATAGCTTGTCAGTGAAAAGAAAAGTAAATTTATGTTTTTGCAAAAGTTGAGACACAGATAAGAAATTACAATTAAGAACAGAAACATGTAGAACATGGTCCAAAGAAAAATTATCACTTAAAATTGTATACGACCCTCCTTCACTGCACATGTACTTTTACCATTAGGCAGACAAATTGATTCAGGAGGAATATCACACAACTCAACAAACAAATCAAGATTACCGCTTATGTGGTTCGAACCTCCCGTATCTATGATCCATTGATCAAGCAATTTCTTACCATGAAATTTTGATGTTGAACTAGGTACAAAAGATGTCTTTAGAGCTGTGACCAATTGCTGAACTTGGGAGTCGGATAAAGTAGGGAGACTTGTGCGATTAGAGTCACTCGAGTTACTCGAACCAGCCCCCCGGTTGCTGTCTATGGCTGCTGCAAAGTTTTGACTATCGTTACCACTGTTTCGGCCGCCACTATGGCCCTAACGGGTTCCGCTTTCCTCTACTGCGGCGCGGTGACGGTCACGTGCCCTTCTGCAATTCTCTCTTTTCCCGTCGAGTTTCACCTTGGATTGGCATCGGGAATGAAAATCTATTGTTTTCGGTGTTTGTGACCGAGTTTGGAATGGCATTCTGGATTCATTGCGTTTATCCGGCAGTAATGGGAGCACGACGGCAGATTTGGGCAGAGCTGAATTTTCCGGCGGGTTGAGGCTATACCACGCTGTACTCGTGCTCAGTTTTTCTCAGATTTTCATCGAGGAATGTGGATGTGGTGATGGAGGTGGTGAGGCGGCAAAACTCTGAATTCCGGTGAAACACCAGCTTCCGGCTGGTGGTGGTGATAGCAGTGACGATAGCGTAGCATCGATGGCAGCGGTCGTGGAGCGGCAGAGTAGCGGTGGTGGTTTTGGACATGAAGAAGAACCCTAGGAGTACTTTTGTTATTAAATTTTTAATTTTAACATTAGGGGTATTTTAATCTTTGTAAGTTTGGTCAATGTCGTAATAGTGTCAAGTCAACACCGGAATAGTGTCAAGTCAATGCCGGAATAGTGCCAAGTCAACGTTGTAATTGTGTTAAACGGTTATATCGGCACATTTGTTGAAAAACTTAGAGTAAGAATCGTGCTTTCAAATTTTACAAGGTTAAATTGACAGTTTCAGAAAATAATAGGGTTAGTTTTGTATTTTGCCCTTTGAAAATAATTCAAAGTTGTGGGAATCTCGTTTCAATAAATAATAAAAAAAATCAAATCATCCCATTAATCATTAGTTAATTATATCAATTACAAAATGATCTCGTCTAACTATTACTCGGTTTACAACAAGTCTTTGTGATATAAATATACTTCATTTGTTTTCTTAAGTCTGACACAACTAACATTTTTGTATTGTTTAATAAGATTATCATCTTTTCTTTTAAGGTAAAAAGTAAATTATTTTCAACCGCTCATTCATTTTTTTATCATTTTCACTCAATTCTCTCCACACATTTCAATTTGTAAAAAAAAAAATCATTTAAATGTACAATGCCAAACTACTGTGGAGTAGTTGAAAGAACGATGGTACACTTCGATATAAAACTGATAGAGAGACGTTTATTTCAAAATAAAACTGATAGAGAGACGTTTATTTCAAAAACAAAAGGGAAAAAAGAACTGGTGGAGAGACGAATTTTATACAGTTCTTCCCATTAATTCCCTTCCTCGCCAGTGTCAGTTGCATTTTTGACCAGGTTTCCCTGATTTCCTAAAACATCGTGATCAGTGCGATTAGGACTCGATCGGAAGTCGGCGAATCTGCGCACCGCAACGCCAACGGCACCGGGCTTTTAACCTTCTCTCAATCAGGTTTCCAGTTTCCTAAACTTCTTTGCTGCCGAATACTGCTTAAGCTTTTCGTCAAAAAATGCTCTAATTCTCTTGTCAATTTTATAATATGAGTCGTGATCCTGGACTACGTTGCTCAATATGAGTTGCAATTGTAATGTTCTGCTCAATTCTTTCCTTTTCTTTGGTAAAGAAGGGCATAACTTCCTATTAGGGTGATAAACTGGTTGTCGTGTATCCACTTGCTCATAGGCTTGATAGGCACAAAGCATAATTCCGACGAGGTTCCATTCTGTAACCAATTGGTAAACACTAAGCTTATGTACTAGGCAATTTATGTTCCAAGTTTCAGTGTGGGGTCTTTTACATTCTAACACTTTATATGGGATATGTTGTCTGAATTTAGTGTCAAAACTTGTGCCAAAAGGAAATTCCTTCCAAACATGCAGTTATTAGTATCCTGTAGTAGTATGCAACATTGCAGGATGTGTGCATGCCTGTAATGTATCCGAGGCCTTCTGGAGAATCTGGGAATTGGGATGCTGCACAAGAGGCGGGAGTCGACCTTCAGTTTTTGAATTCAGATTCTACGCAAAAAGGAAAAGTAGATAAGAGGATACGGTATGCCTTGACTCTCTTACATTAATTTGCTCCACTGTTAAATCATATCTGTTCCTTGCAGTATCAACAAGCTAATGCTAAACAAAACTCATTTTGCGTAGCCGTCATAAAACCGTATGCGTTTGTTGTCAGCATTGTTGAATGAGGAAGACATATAGGAAAGCCTTGTCTCTAGATGTGAATCGAGATTATCCCATGCCTCTTCCTGTCGACTTTTTTTAAGAATCTTTTATTATCAGTGTTGCATATTTTATCCATGCCAATCCTCCATTGTCTAGCTAATATGATCAGTGTCTTGTTTCTTTTGTCTATCCACCTTTCAGTATCCTTGATCCCTTAACTAGGAGATGAAATGGTCAACTAAAACATCGCATTTTTTACTAGGCCTGGAACTTAATGAAGTGACTTCATCCAGACTTTTCTTACTGGATTATAGGCTTAAAGTAGGTTGTAAAGTTGAAGTGGCTGATAAATGTTTTCAAAATCAAGGTAGGGGGAGCAAACGTAGACATTCCTTCTATTCAACTCAACAACACTTGTAATGATAGAAAATGGAGGGGAAATATTGAAAAAATGTCTGTAAAGTATGATAAGTCAAGATGTATAATACGTGAAAACCACAAGAGACAACGTAATATTGAGCTACTCTTATATCTTAACATAACCATTAAAACATGCTTGAGAGAAAATAAATTCTAGTTTATCAGTTTCAGTACACAATCACGATACATAAAGAAAACTAAAATTCAACCTGAAAAGGAACCCTCCTCAAATCATATTGTTCTTAACAATCTTAACTGATAGAATTTATCTTCAACTGAGAATTGAAGAATTAGCCAAACCATTAAACCTCGGAGCTTCTGCACTCGGTTTTGTGAAAATGACTGATAATCCAGAGTATTATTATGCTCACGATGAAACTTCGTCCTAGGCTGTACTATCATGAGAATGGTTACTTTGTTCTCCCGGGTCATCATGTTCTGTATGAACTGATAAGTTTGGACTCGGGGGGACAATGGAAGATGGTGATCCTCCCAGTGTAAATGATACTGGACTGTGAGGATAATTTGGAGTTTGTGGAACTTCAATGCCACTCTCATGACCTCCATCATTACCAGTGACACCAACTCGAACATCAGATTTTCTAAACGTGTGACTGCTTAAATCTTTAGTGTCAAAGTGTCTTGCCAGCTCCACCACTTTATCCCACATAGAGTAGTAAGGATCATTTACCACGTGCCAATGCTTATGCAGAAACGTCGTGAGATACATTGTGAAAGCCAAAGTAACTGCGATCCCGACAAGTAGAAATAGGCCCCAGAAGCTTCCCATGTCTAAGCTGCTGGAAGAGAGTGATGTGCCAGAGTCCTGGCACTTGGATGCGTTGAGTATCCATGCTTTCTCAATTTGAGTCATTCTGTCACCCTGAGTAACATTTAGAACTGCCCTCGAAACATCAGGTACCAAAGGTGAACTGATTGGAAACACCTGTTGTGTCATGAATCAGTGGGTATAAATCATCAAGAATTTATTGAGAGTTCAGTAGTAGACTGCAAACATGAATTATTTCAAAAAGTATATGACATGAAATTTTTATTTGGAACCTCTTTGTTTGTCATTTGAATAATGAAGTCCATGGATCAAGAACCAAGTACTGAAAAAGTAAAGAGAAAGTGTACATACAAATCCGAAGCCATCAGTCTTATATGTTGGCTGCACCATGGTGTATTTGGAGCAATATATCGCAAGAAAAACCTTCATGTAAGGTATCTCATCAAATGCAGCTGCAATGCCGCCATTCCCACTCCCGATGGTAAAGAATTGGTGTAATTCTTCGGGAGTGTGGTACTCCAGAAGTCTGGACTGATCAAAACCCATTCTAATCAACATGTCGAAAACAAATGAACCTTCTATGTAGCCTACATATGCCTTGTTCCTGAGAAGCTCATTTATGCTTGTAACCGTTGGTTGGAGTTGTTGTACTGTCAACATTGAGGTAAGACTGGCTGTATAGCTCTGGGTGAGTATAAGCACAACTAGGAACCAGATGATCAGCACAAACCTTGCCAGATTGCTTACTATCCTCTCCTCTACCAAAAACAGAAGGAAAAAAATATAGATTTTAGCTTATCAATACCTACTGCATAAAGCGTGATGAAGCCATAGATGGATGAGTTTTATAGTGTCTGTTAAAAGAGAAGGATTAGAAATTACTGTGTAAAAACCATGGTAGAGAAGGAGAACCAAAAGATCATGCCGATTTGATGCGAAGGCGGCCCTCTGAATTCATCATTGACTCTATGTTCAAGAATCCATATGAGAATTCCAACCACAACAAAAAACAAGAAGGCAGTCAGCCAGAGATCCCATGTTAGTGGCTTCAAAAACACCCATGCATTGTTCTTGTGATTCTGTTGAATCGGAACAACCATTGATACCCCCGATTCAGTGAATGGCAAGGTAAATTCCACATATTGTGACCTATTTGCCACGATCGTGGTGTCTCCAGCAATAGCATCGAAATTCTGTGGAATGAATGACCAAAAATCAGGTACATCTGAATTTTTATGTTCCAAGAATGGAGTCTGTTTTACAACTTAAATGATCAGTTTCTGTTATGAATCTATATGAATAGATGTTTCATTGGCTCATTCAAAGACTAAGAGCATATCATGAATCACTGGTACAGTAAAAATCTACTTCAGACTGTTATTTTCCTAATGAGACAATGTCTTCAGTCTTTGTGTGTGTGTGTGAGAGAGAGAGAGAGAGAGAGAGAGAGAGTACCCCTAAGTAGACCTGGTAAATTAAGTCATTGTAAGTTCCGGCTAGTTGTCCGTGTGAATCCTCATATGGAATGTACTCATATGGAACCGCGTATGGTAAGGAAGACATTACTGCATCAAAAACATCAATGCAATATCCTGTGGCTGTTGTTGTGTTATCTGGATTTCTGATGACTTTTACAAACTCACTGAAGCCACCTTTCGGTGGTACACCTACCCTCAGCTTCTTCCCACTTGTTGTAACTACCCATCCTCTGGGTGGACTTACCCTGTCACCTGGCCATATAATAGTCAAGTTTGATTTCGATACCGCCTTATTGTCAACGTCAGTAGAGTCAAGTTGCTTAACAATCCCTTTTTCCGGTGTCCAAAATGCAACTTCTTTTGCACCATTAGCGATGATGTTCACGATTTGGTAAGCCGGAGGTCTAAGCTGCCCGCCAGCAAGATTGAAGTCCCCACTCAGCCCTGTGAATGAAGTGTTCAACAATGCCTCCAAGAGAATTGGACCATTTCTGGACACTCCAAAAGTTTCCAGGTCTGTCGAATTCTTAGCAGGGGAATTTGGCTTTTGGAAACCAATGCCTAATCCTCCTGCTTTCTCTACTGCCATAGCTAGTGCTGTGGCAGAGTCATATGCCCACAGGCCAAATAGAGTCAGCTGAGGATTGATAACGGATGGATTGTTAGCTTGGAAGGTCAACTTCCAACGATTCGTGAAGCTTTCCAGCTCCACGGTCTTTGGAACAAAAGGCCGCACCCCTATAACACCTTGCATTGAATCAAGCGCAGAAGGATCGATCGTGTCCAACTCACTAACTATGGCACTGGTGACAATCCAAGCGTAATCTTCACTCATCATTCCGAGCTCTTTCGCTTTGACGAAAACCTTGGATGCAAGATCAGTCTGCATGTGCACAATGAACACTCTTGTCCGCATAGTCATCAGTCTGTAAAGTTCTGCAGCAATTTCATCACCTGTGGCTGTTGCGCGGATCACACTTCGATAAGGGATGCGCGTGTTGATCGCAACCAAGGCATCAGTTAAGAAAGGTATGATCCCTTCACCGAACTCATTGTCAACATAGATTGGTACCACTTCTCTCCAACCAAAAATACTGACAATTGAACTCAGTGCTTGAACTTGTGATGAGTCGTTTACAGCAGCTCGAATGAAGTATGGACTTCGAATCGACGAAAGCGAGGGACTTGTTGCAGAAAATGAGATTATGGGTACGTGAGATTTCGCTCCAAGTTCAATTATGAAGTGTGCTTGCATTGATGACACAGGCCCTAAGATTGCTTGCACTTCAACATTTTTCAGCAGGTCTAGAGCTGCAAGTTAGTCGAGAATTTACTGTTAGCTAACCGATATAATAGGAGAGAAAATTTCAAATCATCAAATCCAAACACTTTACATTGATTCAGAATAAATTTTGTTTGATAAAGTAACGTTCAGATTGTTAAAACTAATAGTTGCAGAGTTATACAAAACCACGAAGGGGACTTTTTTAGCTTTTGTTTTTTAAACTAAAAGGGTTAATCGTCAGTGTCTGAAAACGTACTCCCGCCGTTTCACCAAGCGTAGCACATTAGATTTAGCCTCTTGGATTAATGTGAAGAAAATGAGTGGTTGAAATTGAATGTAGAAAGTAAAAAGTAAAATGGGTGGATGCGATTGAAGGAATCTTGCCAAAAATGGAAAGTGTGTCATTTAAAAAAAATCATCTCAATAAGGTAAGTATGTCACTCTTAATGAAACGGAGGGAGTAAGAGCATTGCTCCTTAACCTCGCTTATTTTAAGAAGGAATACTCCTTATCTAAGAAGTACCATTGTGGAATTTTAAAAAATCATTATTTAATAAGGAGTTGCACCTTACTTAAGAGATTGATACCTCTTTCTTTGTGCATTGTCAATAATTGACACTTACTTTTGTATATTTAGATAATTGTAATTTAAAATGAAAAAGAAGTGTCTAAGAAGTGCTTATTTAAGGAGATCAATTGCGTTAGTTGGTTCTTACATAGTTTTTATCAAAATTCATGATGTGACACTTATTAAGTGCTGTTAAGTACACTACCATTGTGGATGCTTTAAGGGTTTTTTTGTATGAGGAAGTGTTGGGAAATGTGGTTTATCCATAAGTTTATGTGTTAGAATAAGTCAAGTATCTAATTGATTTGATTTGATTCCAGATAGAGTTGTTGACTAGACTAGAGTTATACTAGTACTAGCCTTCCTTTTGTACTATATGTATTCTTGTCAGTAATACATTATTCCTTACAAGAAAAAAATTCTTTCATGGTATCGAAGCAAGTTCTGATCCTAAATCCAAAACACTAATTTTTTTGGCCTCCCTCCCCTCTCTTTTTCGGCCAACTGAATTTCCGATCAACTTTCGGCCAGCTTCCGGCCAACATTTACCTGCGGAATCTAAATTTCTCTGGCACCTCTCTCCAATTCTTCTCCCGAAAGAAAATTTTTTGGCACAGACTTCCAGCAACTATTTTCCAATCCAGTTCTTCGGCTTCATCCATTGGATGGCCTGAATCCAACGTCATCTTTGCTGCGTCTTCTCCGGCACGGCTCTTCATCTCTGACAGATTGAGTCTCCTGATTTTGGCCTTCTTTCGTCTTCGGTCACCGATTTCAGATCTCCGGCAGGCCCTATCTAGCAACGGTGACCTCATTCGGTTGCATTACTCCGGTGCCTTTCCGCTCTTTTTCTGAGTTTACCGGCATTTATTTTGTCTTCTCCGACGTCTCTCCAGTTGCCTACCCGGATTTCCATACGGCTGTCCTTCTCCGTTCGAGGCATAGTTTGGTCAAACCATTTACTGGCGATTCATCAGCTTCAGAATCCTCGACGACAGTTTCATTTAGCGTGTGAGAACCACGCGCTCGCAGGTCTCCAGCGTGTGACAACCACGCGCCAGCTGTGTCTCCGCGCGTTCTATCCACTCGCCTGCGAAGGTGTCCCCTGCGTGCTACATTCGCGCCCAGGTTCTCCAGTGTGACTTATTTTGGTGGTTTCTCTGAGTTTAAGCATCATGACTTCAAGTGGATTGTAGATTATGACGCCATAAAACACATGGCATCATCCTTTGCTATTGTTACATGGATTATACGGTACGTTCGTGATACACTTCGTTTTGGCCTTAGCTTTTGTTCAGCCACTTCTCCTGAGGTGTTGGGGTATTTTGATGCTGACTGGGTCTGCTGTCTGGAGACTCGTCGGTCTACTTATGGATATGCTATTTTTCTTGTTGGGAACATTGTTTCCTGGAGTGTCAAGAAACAACCCATTGTTTCTCGATCCAGTACAGAATCTTAATATTGTGCTCTTGCCAACACCACTTCAAAGGTTGTTTGGCTCACTCACTTGCTTCGTGATCTTCGAGTCCCATTGTCTGGTTTCCCGCTACTGTTATGTGACAACAGTAATAGTAGTGCTATTTTTTGGCTCAGAATCCAGTGGCGCACAAGCGAGCGAAGCACATTGAAATCACTATCATTTTGTTCGAGAGTTGGTTGCTTCCGGAAAGTTGTGTGTTGCTCATGTTCCCACTGCTATTCAGATTGCTAACATTTTCACCAAAGTGCTCTCTCGTCCACTATTTGAGTTCTTCCGATCCAAGCTATGCGTCGCTGAGCATTCGACTCTTCGCTTGAGGGGGGTGGGGGTGGGGTGTTAGAATAAGTCAAATATCTAATTGATTTTATTTTATTCTAGATAAAGTTGTTAACTAGACTAGAGTTATACTAGTACTAGTCTTCCTTTTGTACTCTATTTATTCTTGTCAGTAATACATTATTCCTCATGGGAAAACATTCTTTCATTATGGATATGCCCTTTAATTTTTTACTTAAATGTTTGTAATTTTTTATAAAATTTAAATATTGTATTTTAAAAATTAAAACAAGTAATAATGTGTATTTGAATGTGAAAATATAAAAATATACATAAAAAATACATTTTTAAAATTTTAATTTTAGTATGTAATTTAACAAATGCAGTTTATAAGTGAAAAAATACAGTAGCATGTTCATAAGTTTATGGACAGACCACATGTTAAGAGACTCCCTCTTGTGTATTAGAAAATCTCCAACCCAAGCATCCTCGGGTGAACTTCTCTAGACGTCATACGAAATGATTCTCAATCTAAAAAATGATCTCCAGTGCAGGGGGTCACATGTGGGGTCAATGACGCATACAAAAATCAAAGTGGCCACCTCTAATTTAGTTTCTTCTTCTCTAGACACGTCATACTAAATGATTATAAACCTAAAAATGATCTCCAATGCAGGGGGTCACATGTGGGGTCAGTGATGTGTACAAAAATCAAAGTGACCACCTCTAATTGAGTTTCTATTTTCATAAGGTCATATTGAGACCGTCAAGTATGCCTAGTCAGCAAAGTTACCAAAATTATACTCCCTCTGTCCCATAAGTAATTGCATAATTACTTTTTCAGTCTTTAGTGAGCATGTTTGACAGTAAATATATTTAGTTACCTATGATAATACCGCATAACAATTTAAAATTTAAAAAATAGATGTTTAGATGAATCTAGCAAGATCTCACATGATATTTTTATTATATATAGATTTATTTTTATTAACGGTCAAAGTTTGCAAAGTTTGACTCCCAAAAGGCAATTGTGCAATTACTTATGGGACGGAGGGAGTATACATTAACTATTCTAAATTCATATAATTTTAGTTTTGTTAAGTAAATATTCATATTAAAACTAAACTAAATAATTACTTATTTCAGATTTTGATTCAATTATATTTTGTTATCTTTTATTATATTTTATATTAAATAAAGAAATAATATATTTGAAATTTAAATGCTCATACAATTCTAAAATCAATAATTAAAGATAATATTCATAGATTTAATAAAAAGTAAAAAATGTAAATTATTGTACACAATTTGCACATACATGCATTTTTTTGAAGATAGCCAATTAAATCACAACATTGTGTTTTAATTCATCTAACTGGTTCGAGTGCAGCATACATCCAATAGTATTAACAACAACTTCTCTCTACCTTTACCATCTTAGCTGATATCGTTAACTACTTGGCCGGAACCTACATCGGCTTTCACCTTCTCAACCACGGAGTTTACCCTGCCGATGGGTGGCAATAAATATTTCCTGCAAATCCTCACTTCTAGGCCTGCTCCTCTCTCCCATACTCTCCCGATAAACCATAATTTCAACCTAATCACAAAAATTCACGGAGACCTAGCTTGCCTTTACACATATGAGGAAGTACAAAAACTATCAGAACCTTACAACAATGCCCTCATAGGAAAGTTTCTCCTAGACAGATCTACTATCGAGATCCTACAATTATCTTTCAAAATTGTGGGTTTCAAGGAGAAGTTTCAGCTAGGAGCGCTTGACTATAAATATATTCTCATCAGATTCGAGCTCACTGAGGGCTTCCAACGCCGTTGGATCAAAGGAAGCTGGAGTTTCAACGGAGCTCTTATAAAAGTTCTTCGTTGGACGCGGGATTTCTCTCCAAATGCAAAGTTTTCAATTGTGTCGATTTGGGTATCTATTTGCGACGCTCCCCTCTACTACTATAATGTTGTTTCAACTCATACAATTGGTATTTTGCTAGGCACTTTCATCAAAATGAATGCCGCTATCGAGGCACTAAATAGGCCATTTACTACTAAGCTTTGTATTGAAATTAATCTGTTAAATCCCCTACCCGAATTAATAAGACTTGGTAGTATCATAAACAACAAGAAATATAGTGTTGAATATGAGGATATTCCTACATAATGTACTCACTCCTTGAAACTAGGTTACTACATAGACATTTGCAGGATTAAAAACCCTGCCTGGCTAAGAAACATAACTGACACCCTAGCGAAAAGAATTTTGAGAAACCATCATCCGTCCTTCTTGAGGAGACTGAACCAAATCCTCAGCAAAAAGAAGACAATACTGACCCAACCATCCTATCTTCTAAGATTGAACCAATCCCCCTGCTACTAACACCCAACCAACTCTATCTCTTGATAACATTCACCTCCCAAATCAGGTCCTCACACCAACCATCCTGTTTTCTAATACTGAACCAATCCCCCCTACTATAACCACCACCCAACTCTATCTCTTGATAACATTCACCTCTAAAATCAGTTACACACACCAACCCCTAAATAGGTTCATATAGCTAAAATACCATATCCATCACTAAAACTCATTCCCCAATATTCACCCAACCAACTCTCAGTTACCGACAACCAACTTTCTTCTTTAGTCAGGACTCGATATATTTCTAACTCACAGCCTAGGAAATCTGTTTCCCCGAACGAACAACTGACACCCCCACCTCAGTCTAACTTGTATCTATCTGATAGCCTTGATTTTTGTAGAGTGTATGCCAAGGATGACTTATGCCTTCCAAAAATAGGAGGGCTTTCATTTGCTACTGATCAGGTTTTTCATCTAGTTGACAAATGCTCCCAAATAATTACAAACAGGTTTCGGCCCCTTATGGATGACCAAGATTCGGAGGATTCAAACTCCGGTGACATTTCAAGTTCTAGAGTGCTACAGATGGATAAATTAAGCACCTCGGTCCCACCTATCTCAAATGAAAAAAAAATCAACTTTTTTTCTCTCTCAGATTAACAAGATGGCTTTGAGATCACCCTCAAAAAGATCTAAAACCCGTAAATATGAATAGACAAAACCAAAAAATTAACTGTCTGGTCTGGAATGTAACAGGAATGGCTATACCAATTCTCAGATTAAAGAAATTTGTTCAGTTATATAAAATAAAATTGTTTTTCTTGATAGAACCGATGCATGCTAATTTGGAATGCTAACTACATGGACTGCCTGTTAATAAAATGTTATTAATTGGAGATTTTAATGTTATTTCCCCAATAATGAATAAAAGGACCCAATCAACCTAATAGATATATGAATTTTTGAAATTCATTCTAGACAATGCTCTATAATAAATCAACACAGTTAGTAACTCGCTAACATTGTCTAATGGTAGAATACATAATCCAACATCTAAAAGATTAGATCGTGGTTTATGTACACATGAATGGTATAATGCTTTTTCAGCTAGCTCTATCCAAATCTTAAATAAATTCTCTTCACCATTCCCCTTTACTGCTACAAATTGACTCAAACATCTTTTCTGCTCCCAAACCATTCAAATTTCTGGATGTTTGGTTTAACAGACAAACTTTAAAACCACTAATTAGGGATATCTGGAACCAGCCCTTAATAGCTAGCCCTATGTTAAAGCTCGTTCTTAAACTAAAGAGACTAAAGCGTGCTTTAAAATACTGGAATAGAGAGCACTTTGGTAATATTGATGCAAATATTATTAAGGCCGAAGAAGTTTTGAGAGATCAGGAATTGCGGTTTCAAAATCTTAACAATGAGACCAACCTAATTAACCTGAACAGGGCTAAGGATGTATTGCTTAGAGCATTAAAGGAAAAAGAGTTGTTTTGGAAACAAAAAAATTAGGGTTGCGTGGTTAAAAAAAGGTTACAATAATGCAAAAAAAATCATAAATCTTGTCAAGAATCCAGATCAAAATTGATGATTTCTAAAATCAAAGATGTCAATGGTCAATATATAGACGATCAGGTATAAATTGAACAAGGAGCCATCTCTTTTTACAAAAAAAATAAATTATCACTGATGACCAGGATATCACATCTAGGTCATATTTACACCCATTCCTTAATCACATTCCTCAGTTAATCACTGAGTCTAATAATACCATTCTCACACCTGCTGTCTCAATGCAAAAATTGAAAAAATTAGTTTCAGCCTGAATACCAACATTGCATCATGGCCTGATGGTTTTTCCCCTAGGTTTTTTCACTAAGATGTGGGATCTAATATGTTTTTACCTATTGATGCCACACAAGAGTTCCTAGGAGGTAAATCTATCCCAAGAGGAATTGCTTCTACCTGGTAACACTAATACCAAAGGAATAAACACCCTGTACATTTGATGGTTTTAGACCAATAAGCATTTTAAATTTTACAAATAAAGTTTTTTATAAGATAATAATGGAGAGATTAAAACCTTTAATGATCAAAATAATCTCCCCACAACAAACATCTTTTTTACAAAATAAGGATATTGCAGATAACGTAGTGTATCTACAAGAAATGATGAAATCTATTAACCTAAAAAGGAAAAAACCTAACTAACTACTAAAACTTGACCCAACCAAGGCTTTTAATAGGGTAAGTTGGGCTTTTTAAAACATCTTGCTAAAATTAGGTTTCAGTGGTGCTTTTGTTAAATGCATATTGAATAATATTTATCTGCCATGGTTCTCCATTATAATTAATGGCAGGACAACAGTTTTTTTAAAACCAAGTAGGGGCATTAAACAAGGAGATCCCCTGTCCCCCTACATGTTTAACATCTTCATAGAGGATTTTTCAAGAAGCCTTCAATTCTATTTCCAAACTGGAAAGTTGGAACACTTCCAGTTACCTAGGAATGCCATCTCTACCTCACATATCAACAATGCTGATGATACTATCCTCCTTTTGAAAGTCACCAGATTAAATCTCATCATAATTAAAGCTTTTTTTAGAAAAAAAATGAAATTGCTACTGGACAGCAAATCAATTATCATAAAAGTAATTTTTACATTAGGAAACATGCTTCCCAAGCTGAGAATATGCTGGTGAAAAATACCCTAAAAATAACCTAATGGTCATACCCTTTGAGATACTTGGGAGTTCCCATATTCCCAAGTAGGATAAAAAGGTCTCTTTTCAACCCTTATTTGAGATTTTTTTATATTCAAAGTTATTAAATTGGAAAAATATATGGTTAAGTGAAGTGAGGAAAGCTACACTTATCCAAACCTATCTTTTCTCTATGCCACAACACATTTGGGCAGTAATTCAGCCACCTAAATAAGTCATTTCTGAACTAATTAAGAAAACAAGTGCTTTCTTTTGGGGCCAAAATGAAACAAGCCCTAAAAAGAGATGGAGAGCATGGCCAGGCTTGTGCTTTCCTAAAGATGAAAATGGTATTGGCTTTACTAAATCATAGAAGATTTTTCATTGTAACTATGGTGGAAATTCCAGTTAGGAATTACACCATAGTCTCAATTTATATGGTCCTTGCCATCTTCCTCAAGAAAATCAAAAAATTACAATACTCCCTCCGGTTTTTTAAAAGTGACACATTTGTTTTTGGCACAATGATTTAGGAAGGTAGAATTAGTGGTTGAGAATTCATTAAAAGAGTAAAAAGTGAATTGAGTGGATAAAAACAACCTAGAATTTTCCAAAAAAATGAAAGGAGACAATATTAAAAAATCATCACAAAAAGGAAAGTGTGGCAATGTTAGAAAATCGGAGGAAGTATAATTTTAGAAATGAACCAACTTGCCCAACAGAATACAATGGTTATTCATGGTAAGGGTACTACTAATCTTTGGTAATCTAATTGGACCGATCATGGTCCTCTTATAGATCTTTGTGACCTAGCCCTCACAAATATCCCAATTCTCACCTTTATAGCTGATTTTATCAACAATAGTGGTCATTTCTTACTATCGATAGCACTGTTTCTGCTGGCAGGGGTTTCTAAAATTTGTTGTAGGCTAATCTCACAGAAAGAGAGGATAGATTGATATGGAAACCTGACTAGAAGGTCAATTTCACTTTCAAGTCAGCTTACAACCTGGTCAAAACAAAAAACAAAGGACATAACTCTCTAAACCAGGTACGGAATAAAAAAGTCCCTAATAAAATTTCAATCTTTATGTGGAGACTCAGTAATTTTATTCTGCCTTTTGATGACATATTACAATATCATCATCTTATTTTAGTTTCAAAATGTGTCATGTGTAATGATCATTGTGATTCCTTGAATCATGCTTTTAATGAATGTCACCTGATCATAAATATTTGGAATGAAATGCAGGTTCTATTGTGTTTTACTATACAGTTACAATCCTCACTATGGGATAAACTTTTCATTTGCTGGTCTTTCATTGGTTCCTTTGCTATACACACCCAGCTTGTTAGACTACTACCATCATTTTTATGTTGGAGTGTTTGGAAAGCCAAGAATGCTTTGATTTGTGACTCCAGCCCTATCAACTCTGATCACATAATTAGATTAATAATAAAGGACATATACCTAGCTTTCTACATCTGGCCCATTCCTCACAAACCTTTTTGGCATAATGTTTGGGTTGAGAACTGCATCATACCCTAAAATAGAAGGACAAATAGACCAATGGTGGAGAAACCTAATTCGGGTATCAAAGTCAATGTAGATGCAACCTAGAGTGATCTATCTAAAAAGGCAGTTTTAGGTTTGATATGTAGGGATTGCAATGGAAATTTTGTTGCGTCTAAAGTATTATTTATGACTGTTGATTCTTCGCTACAGGCTAAACTGTTAGCCATTCACCAAGGCACTATACTAGGTTATTCTTTGATATAAGGCAAGTTTCAAATCGAAAATGATTGTTTAAATGCAATAGCTTATCTCGATTACCTAATGTGTGCACCATGGAAATCATTTAACATAGGTTGGAAAGTAAAAAATGATTTGACTGGCTGTTAAATTTCTCATGTTAAAAGGGAAGGTAATAAGGTTGCTCATAATATTGCTAGATATGCTTCTACCTACAATTTTAATCGGTTGATGACAATCCTTATGCTATTTGATCGTATTAGGGGTCTAATGCACCTAGATAAACTCGGTTTACCATCTATTAGAGTCCATGATGGCTCCCTTTAGAACAAGTTTTTGTTGCTCCTTTTTCAATTACAGGTGTAGGTACACTTAATTATTTTTGCATCATCCAAAATGAAGCCACAAACTTCAATTTTTTGTCGTTGTTCTCTGGCGAACGACATCACTGGACATGTTTTATAGCTCACAACAATGTCCATTGCCTAAAGATTCTTTACTCAAACCCAGTGCGCTTGGGACACTGGCAAAACTCTCCTCCATCCACATTTGGGGTGTCTACAAACATCTCCATTTCAGACGATGCCCGGCTAAAACTTGAAATTAACACAGGGGTGGAGATTGCTAGTTCTGGAAATGCATCATCTGACTTTACTCATGTACTACTATTCTATCAAATTAGTATGGTTAATTACTTTATATTAAGGTTTTTAGCAGGTTTTGGAGGCAATTTTGGCTGCCTCAGCTTAAACGAGCTCAAATTGAATGTATTTTTTTATCTACATAGGTTGGGGTCCTAATTAATATCCCCCCACCCAATGGGTGGCTTTATTTAATTTTTTGAATGTTAGATGAGACAATTTTATAACTAAAATATAATTAATTGGGTGATTTGAAAGTTATTTTCATTTATTGGAACGAGATTCCCATAATTTTAAACATCTTTCAAATATATCTTAAAGTACATATAATTATAATCTAAATTTTAAAGTAGTAGAAATGAGATTTTTCATGATTTCTCTAAAACCATGAGGTGATTAAACAAGAAACATTCTCTTACTAAATAGCTATAAAAGTTAAAATAAAGCATCGTGCTTTAATGTTTGGATATGAATTTAATATATGGTGAATGGAATAAATATAACACTTAATAGTTAATAATAATAAAATATTGTGACATGTCACTGTGAAACTTATTTTTCGATGTTTGCATTAGAGATAAAAACTTTTCTAATATCTGGCATTAATACTCTTATATCCACATCACAGTGACACCCTATAATACTTTGCCAAATGTCTCCTACTTTTGTGGATGATGCTCCAAGCATTGGAGATGCTCTTATCCTTTTTTTCTATAAGAATGATAATGCAGAAATGTTTTTTATAGCAATTCGAGAGACACACTTTGTGAGTACGGAAAGACTAATTGAGTAGAGATGTGTTTTACGTGAAATAATATAGAGTACAAGAGGGTTACAAAGGTAACTACACAATACCTAAACCCAAAAGATATATTGTACCTAAACTATCTCTTCAATCCTAACCATCACCACCACCCCTCCCTCTCATGCGAAACATCATATGAATCGAGAGATAAAGCTTTGACCTAAAAAACTCAAATAAAGGGCGATGAAAACCCTTGGTGAATAATGTATCAACAATTTGAAAAGAAGTAGGCAAATGACAAACACGCAACTTTCTGAAGGCAAATAGCTCCCAGACAAAATGATAGTCAATGTCAATGTGCTTTGCGAGCTTGTGAGCCCCTATCGTTGTCATACATCAAATGAGGCGACTCAAAAAGAGGAAAACAAAAATCACGAAGCAGATGAGAAAGCCTCCTCTGCAGTGTTGGCCAAAGCATGATACTCAGACTCCAAGCTGGACCGAGAGACTGTTGGTTTCTTCTTGTTACTCCAAGGAAGAAAAATTCATAACCATATGTTGAAAGATGCGTCTTAAGGTAACGTGCATCAGAGTATCTTAACGACTCAAAGGTAGAAGAGGAATGGACAAATATTCAACGTGGACCTTACCACTAAGAGATATGAATATCCTGGTCACAACAACAAAGTGATCGTCGTGAGGATCCTACAAAAATGAATGAAAAAGTTCAATGCAGAGGCCAAATCCGAGTTAGTGATGATGAGATACTGTGGGGGCCCAACCAAAGACCGATACGAAGTAGCATTAGCTGAGAGCCACTCAAACTGCTAAGAAGCTGGGAATCAAGAACATATGCCATTGAGATGAGAGTCACATCAGTCATACTCAGTTGACGAATAATACCGCGGGCATACTTTTCCTGGCCCAAAATATACCTGACGAAGTAGTAGAGACCTCCAAACCAAGAAAGCAACTTAAAGATCCTAGGTCCTAAATGGAGAACTCCTAATGAGTGCGAGAGATAACTGGTAAATAACAGCATAATCATTTCCAGTGAGAATAATATCATCAACGTACACCAAAAGATAGAAAGGGACAGTGCCTCAAGAAAACACAAATAAAGATGTGTCTGATGAGCTACATTCAAAACCAAGCTCTCAAAGTGACAAAGGTAAAAAAAAATGTCTTTTATAAAGAGCTCTAATCGAGCTGAGCAATTTTTGGATTTGATTCATTGTGATTTATGGTGTCCAACACCTTTTTTTTAATCTGACGTGGTTTTGCTTATTATGATTTTTTTGGTTAACCACTCGAGATTTACGTGGCTTTACCCTCTTCATCAAAAATCTAATTTTGTTAATGTCACTAGTAGAGAGCAGGCCTATTAAAGGTGGTTCCATTAGACCAGAGAAATCACTTTTAAAGTGACATCTCTGGTCATGCCTTTAATAGGACCCAAAAGAAGTTCCGAGTTCGGAACCTGAATCCTAGGCCATTAAAAAAGCTACTGGAAACCAACTCAATCAAACCAAAGAAACACACAACAAACAGATCAAACTCAACAATCTCCACAACTTCAATAATAAACACAATTAAACATAATTTGAAACCCAAAATTTTAACATACCCAAACCGTTCTATCAGATCCAAAATACAGATCAATGGTTTGGAGGAGAAAACCTTCTGCCATCGCTGAGTCGGAGGAGAAGGAAAGAAGGAGTGTGCGAGCAGTATACCGGTGGAAGTGAGCGGTTGCCCTGGAGACGTCATGCTGGAGCGAGCAGCGGCGCTAGATGGTGTAGTGGCGCTAGAGACACGCGACGGCACTGGAGCGAGCTATGGCGCTGGATGACGTGGTGGCACTGGAGCGAGCGGTGGTGCAGTGGCACAGGAAACACAATGGCGCGGGGTGGAGGAGGGGGTGAGAAAGAGGGAGCCGGATTGTGGAGGTGATTTGTGACAAGGAGATAAAGGGACATCGAGAGGGATTCTAATTGTGGTGGTGATTGTGTGAAGAAAATAGAGAGACATCACCAATTTCATATATGAAAATGGTTAAGGGGCGAAACCCTAAATTTTCTTATATAGTGGGTCAAAAAATTCACCTCATAGAACCGCCTTTAATTGATGTATATCAAAGGCGGTTACTTAAGAACCGCCTTTGATCAATTTTGAACCACCTTTAATCGGACCCGAAAGCAATTCCGAGTTTGGAACCTCATTCGGGTCTCAATCAAAGGCAGTTCGAAACACCTTTGATTGTTGCCTTTAATCAAGGGGTTCCACTAGTGTGTCAATGTGAAATTTGAGGCTTTTGTGGAAAATCAGTTTCCTTCTAGTATTTAGGATTTTCATAGTGATGGCGGTTGTGAATTCCTAAATACTCTGTTGCCCGCACACTTTGACACGAAAGGGATCTATCATCATTTTTCATGTCCTTACACACCAGAGCATAATGGTTATGTTAAGCGTAATTATTGCCACATGACTGAAATGGGCCCCATTATGTTGTTTCACTCTTATATACCACTCTTTTTTTTTGGGATGACGCTTTTGCAACTGCCGTCTAGATCATCAACCGCATTCCTACGCCGGTTCTCCGAGAAGCTTCCCCATGTGGTTTTTTTATTGAGTGCCTATACTCTAATTCCATCCATTTGGCTGTAGAGTGTGTCCCTTTGTTCATCCAAGCATAATATTTTTCCTCAAAGCATTCCCGATGTTTTCACTGATTAGAGTTCTCGGTACAAGAGTTTCAAGTGCCTTGATCTTACCTCTGGTCAGGTTTACATCACTCAACATGCCTGTTTTGATGGGACGTTTTATCCTTTTGCCAATGCAGATTTGCATTCTTCACCATTCACCTCTTTGGATGCTTCTATTTTTACATCCCATGCTCCCTAATCCTGTCTTCGATACACCTTTGTTGCCTGAAGCTCCTTGCTAGATTTTCCCGACTAATCCTTGCTCGAATAAAAATAGATAATCTAGTCATAGATCATCGATATCTTGAGATATCTTGGATTAAGACACATGAAAATAATGTTGGTCACAATTTAGATCAACATGCTAAAAACTCTAGAGATTCAATTTCGAGATGGGTTAAGAACCCACAGTTTGTAACATCTTTTACTAATGGATGAAAATCACACATCTTACTCGACAAAAAGTCCAAACATAAACCCGGCCCACTGAACAAATCCCACTGTGCGACACAATTTTAACCCGACTTTGACCCGGATTCAGCCCTTCTCCCTACCACCTTACTTGCGACGATAACTGACTGGAATTTGCTAATTTTGATGACGCCGATGAACTCAATGCGAAATTCGACAACGATGAACTCAACTGAAATCCAAATTAAACACGATTGAAGCTCATGCAAAACTTGACTTAATTCAATATCCCATTGAATCGAGGCTTGGTCATCCTTCTTTGCGGTCGACATTCCGGCTTTACCCGTCCATCCTTCGAAAAGCCCAAAAAACTTAGTGGAGATGGCGACTTTGACCCACGGCAATGACGGTGGTGGCCACCTACAGTTTACGACGACGGTGGCACTAGGAAGGAGAAGAATAAAAAGGCGTTTCTTCTTTAATATTTTTCTATTCAATCTTTCAACTTTCGCATTAGTTTTAAGTTTGACCCCTGCAAAATTGTAATTATATTTTAACCCTCAACTTTTGCCAACTCCTTAACTTTTTTTTATTTTCTTTCATCAAATTATTTAAGACGGTCTCGCGGAAATAAACTATTTATTTTCGTTTCCCACTCTAAGAATATCTCATTTCAGTAAATTGACATTGAAACACACAATATTTTTTATAAAAAAAAAAAAAACTAAGTCTGTGCACTTCCATGAGCATGTGAGTTTTTTTTCTTCTAAATTTCAGTTTGTATTTCAATACTCTATGCATATATATAGATGTATATATATCCATACATATAT
>JAULKM010118582.1:0-21422 GCA_032355605.1 Rubia tinctorum | reverse complement strand
TTGTGCAGTGACTTTAACTTCTGAAGCCTCAAAATAGAAGTATTGATTCCCCTAACATTCCACACTATCATATGATGTCGTAAAGTTTTACAATCCCTATTTCTTACTCTTGGAGCATTTACAAGGAGATCTTAGAGTCGTCATATTAATCTGTGAAAAGAAAGTATTTTTTTCTTTGTTAATTTCAGCAACTAAAAGAGTTGAGCATACCTGATCCCGCTGCAAGTCTTCAGAACTTGAGATGTTCGCCATGTTATTCTGCTCTGTCACATCACTCAATAGGAAGAATCTGTTTGTTAAGATGGGGGAAGCTCTATCTAGAGGGGGCAGTAGATTCATTAGTAGCAAGTATTATCTGTGAAGAGCTAATTGTCAAAAACAGATCATCCTTAGCATATGTCTTATTTACTGTGTTAGGCTAAAAATTAGGATAGCGATCCTCAAATTTATATTCAACATGTTTCTGGACAGTTAATTATTTGGGTCTCTCAGCCACCGTAGGGCTATTAAACTGCTCTACGTTGAAAATTGTTATCTAATTAAAGTTAAGAGCATCAGTATCAGCATGGGGGGATTTATCACTTCTAGTTATGACAATAACTGGTGAACATGGTCTAACTGGAGAAGGGGTGAGATCATGTGGGCTATAGGATATATCTGATGAGGAGGGAATAAAAACAGCCTTGCCCTTATCTATTATATGTCTTGAGGGGACATCTATTAAGTTTTATAAAGGCACGTTAGGGGTGGGGACTTCAGGAGGGATAAGAGCAGAGTGTGGATCCTTATCTTGCATATGTTCCTCAACTTCTTGGGCTAAAACAGTGGGAGCCTCATTAAACAGATTACCAGTTGGTCTACAATTGTGCTTAGGCACTTTTATAGGATTAATTACCACACAAATTTTGATATCATGACCTATTTTAGAGCAGTGAGTGCAGTAAAAAGGTATGTTCTCATATTCAATATCATATCTCTTATTCTCATCCGGAGTCCCAAGCTTAATGGATGTGTGAAGTTTATTAATCAAGTTAATTTCCACACATATTTTTATGGCGGATGGTCTTGTCAAAGTTTCAGTAGCAGCATCCATTTTCAGAAAATAGCCAATGAGATTACCAATAGTTTGAATTGAAGAGATATTATAATAGTAGAGATGGGTGTTTCAAATAGTTACCCAAATTGGCACAATGAAGGATTCAGAATTGGGTGAGAAATCTGGAATCCATCGTAGTATTTTCATTAGGTTGCCACTCATCATCCAGGAACCTTTGATCCAGCACCTCTGAAAATCATCTTTGAGCTCAAACCGGATTAGGATGTGTTTGAAATCCATAGCCCCAAGCTGGAAATTGCCTTTGAAGTCTGCAATTTTGAAAGCCATGTGCAACGCCTCCATGGTTGGACGCCCTTTTGGGAATTTTCCGATTAGAGCATTGTTATAGTGTGAAGCCAATTGTTGAACATCGGATTCGGAGTAGAGGCATACCAATTCACCTTTGTGTTCAGTGATAGAGGAAAGGTTAGGATTGCAGGGTAGCAAATTGGCAAGAGGAGGTGGGCGAGAGGTGAGGGTTTGGGCATATGTTTTTAGTATGCCGGGGTTGGTATGTGGTGGTTCCGCCATAGAGCGGCGGAGAAAAACTTGGTTTTAGTGGAGTGACCATTTAAAGAGTCGTTACCAGCAACAGAGGTGAGAGCGAATTTCAAACTTTTTTAGATTATAAAATACAAATTAAGATAATAAAATATCACTAACGAATGTGAAATATTAAAAGTGTCAAAAATTTAACATGTAAATACAAGATTTATATTAAAAGATAAAAAAATTAATTTTAAAACACTCGATTTATCGGGATACAGTGATTTTGTAAAAAAACATCAAAATATTTGGTTGAAACATCAAGTATTGCAAATGAAGTATCAAGTTTGGTAGTAAAAACATGCGCATTGCGCGGAAAGGAGGAAAGAAATTGATCTGTGAATTTCTCTGACCCGAATTCTTGACCGAGGAGATTCTTATGACCTGAAATAATTAATTCCCCAATTATTTATTCTCAGCACTCCCAAAAAGTGATATTTGCACCCAGATCCATCCCTCTTCTCCCAAACTTTCTTAAATTATATTTGGAACCCCATTTATGATTAAAATTCATAATATTGCACATTAATTCTTAGTCTTGCTGTGAGACGGTCTCGCACAAGATTTTGTCCAAACTTAAACATCAGATCAATCATAAGAAAGTTATACTACAGCATGAAAATTCAGAGCTTCTTAAGAGGTTTAAATGCGTGGAATACGCGTTTGATAAGAAAATAAGAAATATTTTCCCTTGTAGGGAAAAGTTATAGATAGTAGTTTTCTCATATAATTAGGTTTCATCATAGGTTAGATAATAGATGGTAATTTCCTTAGACACTGGAATCCTATTCCTATTAGACTTTGGTTTGCTATAACTCTATATATTATAACCTTCATCATTGATAAAATGTGTCATTGATCTGATATCAAAACACCATAATAAAGTCTTTTATATTTTATCATGGTATCAGAGTTTAAAGTCCTGAAACCCTAAAGAAAATTTCCGCTGCTGTTTTCGAGCTTCCACCTATGCCAACGACTACGTGTTGCTGCCTTGATCGTAGCTCACCGTTCGACCACTAGATCACCGACCTCCATAGTCATTGATGTGCGGCTGCAGGCGTTGATCTGATTTGCTACTTTTTGATCCCGTACACACCGCACATGACTTCCACGTGACATACCTGAACCGACGTATCGCCGCCGTGATTCTCACACGCCACAGCGTGTGCCTCTGCCTACCTGATTTGTCGTGCCACTGCCACTTCTTGTCGTCACTGATCTGAGTGATTTAATGCAATTGTCGAGCTACCATCACTGCCCAAAATTGCGTGTCCGTCAATACGCACCACCGTTTGAACGCCACTGCTGCTCGCCTATTTCTATCTGCCAACCACCGCGTCCCTCGATTAGGTTTCTGCGATCGTCTGACTGCTTTACCGATCCAATTTTCCATCGTAGATCTGATCTGACCCTCCTACTATGTCGAATCCCGATTCCGATGTCATTGCTACTGCTGGTAATGAATTTGAGTATTGTTCTACCGGTTGCTACTGATACTGTTGTTGTCGTTACTTCTACCGCTACCAAACTTGAATTTCATTCTATGGTTTTTTTTTAAAAAATGATTAGCAATTTCATTATCTTATTCTCGAGTTGGACATTCTTGATCATCTTTCTCCAACTTGAGGGAGGGTGATAAGAAAATAAAAAATCATTTCCCTTGTAGGAAAATGTTATAGATTGTAGTTTCCACATATAATTAGGTTTCATGTTAGGTTAGATTATAGATGGTAATTTCCTTAGACTTTGGAATTCTATTCCCGTTAGACTTTCCTTTGTTGTAGACTTATATAATATAACTCTCATCATTGATGAGATGTGTCATTGATGTGATATCAATGCACCATAATAAATTCTTTAGTATTTTATCAGTGTTCATATTTTGATTTACTTTAGAAATCAAATGTACTAATATTTAATTACTAAATTATAATTTTATTTTCATAATATAAAATATAAAAATTTTGAAATATTATTATAGTAAATTAATCAATATACTATTCAATAGTAGAGTTTGATGATTAAAGTTGACTTCAATAACTAAATTTAAAAAGTTATTGTGTGACGAGTGGAGTATTGGTTCTTCATAATAGAACCAATGTTGAAGCTAACGTGGTAAGACAACAACAAACTTCAAATTTGACAACAACAAACTTCAAATTTTCAGGGAAAAAATATAAGTATGACCAAAATTATTCTTTATCCTTCCGTTCCAGTTAGATTTGCACTGCCAACATTATCACGCTGTTCAATAAACATATTTGACCGTTAATATATTTACCTACATATAATAATGACAAATAATAAGTTAAAATTTGGAATTTCCTTGTTACGGCGAATTGAACAATATCATGTACGATAATATTATTGTTCATAAATCTATTCAAACATGCAGTCAAACTTTGATAAAGAATAGTGTCAAAAAATTAAAAGTGCAAATAAATGTGGGACAAGGGAGTATTAAAGATCAATACGTTTAAAACTATTTAAGTTTATTTCATCCAGTAATCAGGTATCACCACTACTGGAAAACGGATACATAGGCACCAGTAAGAGTGTACCGGGGCAACCATACCGGTGGTAAAAATCACTTTAGCACCGGTAAAAGAATAGAAAAATTATAATACCGGTGCCGATGTAGACATTTGCACCCGTAGGAAAACTACCGATGTAGTGGACAAGTGGCTAAGTGGAAATTAAAGACAAAAAATGAAAATATTTAGCATCGGTTAGGCTCCTACTGGTGCACACTACCGATGCTAGAGCGAAAACTACATGGGAAAAAATATTTCTATAACCGATAATGATTTTCGTACTGGTGCTGATGCAAAAAACACACACGGGAAATGGTATTTTTTTAGCACCGGTTTGATATTATAGTTTTAGTACCGGTAACTATACTTGTGCCACGTTGTTAAAGGGAAGTCTAGCACCGGTATTAGTATCTTATACCGTGTTATTGGTGCATTAAATGCATACCTACCATTTTTTCTGGCGGATAAAAAGTTGAATGTTGGTGTGTTATTGGTTCATTAATGGCAATTTTTTATGAGAAAGACATTGAATACTCATCAATGAACTCCCTTGAAGGTACTATATATATATATTTTTTAATTTATAATTTATGATGGAATATGTGGGGAATGGTTCGTTGCCATATATTTTTTGCATGTTTGATCATCGAAATGTTGCTTCACACTCTTCATGAAATAGGTTTGTTAGCTAGTATTGTTGATGTATTCAATGACTTTTTTCATGCATGTGATATGATAGGGTGTGTTACGAATGTAGTAATGTGATGTTTCATGTTAAAGATTGTAACTTAATATTTTATGAATAAAATTATAATCATATTTAGGGTAGAAGTATATATATAATTGTGGAAGTTTAATTCTTGCACATTGATTAAATTGTAGAGATGTAGTGTGCCATCGAGAGGTAGGAGGTCATCGTTGTACCTCTCAAATATACAATTTATAGCCCTAAAGTGCTTCCTAAATACAACTAATTATATTGTGGCAAATCGGGGTCGTTCACGAAGATTATGTGGTTTCCTAAGGGTTCATGCATATGAGGTGGATATGAGGTTTGGTATAGATATATGGGAAGGGTTGGTTGGTTTTTCTAAGTTATGAAAGTAAAAACTAAATAACTAGTAAATGAAGATGATTATACTAATCATGCAACAAACTGACAAAGGATGATAAAATCACAATTAACAAAAAGTGGGCCAAGGCAGCAACAAATACCAAATAATGCATCTTCATTTCTTCATTTTCTTATCCAAGCCTTCAAAATATTCACTTCACTCCTCTTGTCTTCACTTCCTTAATTCTTTGAATCCAAAAAGGTAGTCTTCAAATCCTCCAATCTTCATATCTTTGCCCCATCACACAAAATTCCCTAGAAAATAGTAAGAGCGCAAAAGCCGCTCTTAACTCTCGTAAGAGAATTTCAAGAAAAAATACAAGATGTAGAGCACAAAATTATACAAAAGTGAGTCCGGAATTTCCAAAAATAACATCAAATGAACACATCAAAACTCCCCACACTTGAACCTTACTCCTCGGTTAAGAAAATATTCAAAAACACAAACATATTTACATATTCACCCTCTAACAATAATATCCCCCCAATCAATACCTCACAAAAACTCTCATTATCATAAATCCCAAAATCAAGGATCAACTTAAAAAAAATTCAAACCACAACCCCAATTCCTAATTCTACCCAAACCTGCCACCTATGAATTAACTAATACCGATAAACCATGTTCAATTCCCGAATTGATAATCTCAAAATCTAATGGCACAAAATGAAGTAAAAAACATGTCATAGGTTCAAGATATACTACACCTTTTACCAATATATCAACCTTAAATGAAGTTTACAAAGAATCAAGATTTCAAAACCCTCTTGGTTTTCCCTCTAAGTCACCCAATCCCAAGAAGTCCTATGATGTTAAGCTACCTGATTCATTCATATGTCAACTGCAACCTTATGACTCCATTGGCAAATGAGTAGATTCATAAAAAAAAATCTTTTTCTTTTCTTTTCTTTCTTTCTCTCATTTTACCCAGGAGCCTTTTCGGGTTTTAATCCTATCCACGCATCATTTTTATTTGGCTCACATCTCACCCACATTTAGCCTCTCATTTTTACCTAGATTTTCGACCTATCCGGACCCCCCAATGTTTCCTAAATTGCCCTCTTGGATTTTCAATTTAGCCAGATTGATTTTTATTTTTATTTTTTTCATTTCCTATTCTTTATGCAATTTTTCAATAATTTCATTTTCCCATGTTTTTCCAATCAAAGTAACAAAAAGCATCTAATATTACATGCATGTAAGTCATTCAACCCCTCCCCACTTAGATGTAAAATGACTCAGAATCAAGAATAGGTTTGACCGTCACCATCGTGGGAATGTTTGCTATAGAGCCACTGGTACTGGGCTAGCCAATCTGCATTCCTCGGATACCGCTCTCTACGTCTCTCTGCCTCGAGATCAGGGCCTGGGGTGCCGCCCATATGCACCTAGATCTGATATACGTGGGATGAGAGATGATCAATCTCATCTATGTCAATAAAGTTCTAGGAGACAAAGACATTATGCTCCATAATTATTTCATCCTGGAGGTGGAAACTGGTCTCAACACTACTACAAACTAAACCTAATGTAACACTTTCCTTACAACACTTATTTAAAATGTTACAATAGCTTATAAAGTGTTACATAAACTTTTGAAAAGTGTTACATAAATATTGAGAAGTGTTACCTAAATTTGAAAAAGTGTTACGTTAGGCCTAATGTAACATTGCCTAAGGTAATACTTGTAAAAGTGTTACTTTTGCTATTGTAACATTTTAACCTATTGTAACACTTTTACAAGTATTACCTTAGACGATGTTACATTAGATCTAATGTAACACTTTTTAAATTTTAGCTAACACTTTTTAAATTTTAGGTAACACTTTTCAAAGTTGTAAGTAACACTTTATAAACTATTGTAATATTTTAAATAAGTGTTGCAAAGAATGTGTTACGATAGCTCTAATTTGTACCAGTACAACTGTCTACATTAGTTGGCTGTAGAAATATAGAGGAGGTGGAGGATACTTGTCATGCGCATCGTATGCATAGGTTCATCCTGCAGTTGTGGAGGGGACGATGGTGCATCAGCTTGCTGGGAAAAGGGAAGAACACCCTCCTCGGTCTGGACGGTTAACAGGGGCAGCCCTCGAAGCTCCCGCTCAAATATAGCCCGACATGCCTCATTCGGCTCTATGACTAAGTCCTCCACTGGGGTATCTAGCTCCAGGTTGGTCCTCTGGGTCTCCATCAGTCCCATGAATGGGACCCTTTATTCCCATACAACTAGTGGTTGACTCCTAACTTAATCATGGTCTCTATGAGATGGTACTTCTGAATCCTATGCAGAGTGATGAGATACGAATCTTCCTTGCCTATACGCTGAAGTCCTAGAGGAGTAGTGATATGTAGCTGCTGCGCCAGGAGGGTGATCGTACCTCCCATCAAGATGTCACCTCTTCTGACCTTCCTCGCCATCTGGAAAACCCTATCCAACCAGAAGTCACCCCAAAATCCATAACCTCTACCGTCACCAGTGAAGTGCCATATGTGTCGGACATCGTCATTCTGCACATGCATTGCCTCCGCATGAAAGAATAAGGTACCCGCCAAGAAGCGATGCACAAACTGAAAAGTGGGATAGATGGAAATATTGTTCTTGTTACAAACATCCCGGACTGTCCTAGTGATAGCTAGCCAAAATACTGTATCATCATCATCAGTGTGGGCCATGATCTCTGGATTAAATTGCTCCCTGATGTGGGAAGTGTCCCAACCAAAGGCTGCCTCGATCTGCGGGAAGGTCATTTCATAAGATATGTCATTCAGATGGAAACAAATATACTTCTCAGACATCTACTTTCTTCCTTTCTCATCTTCTCTCGTGGTACACACCTTCACCGTAGTGAGGAACTCAAGTGTGTACCTCCGATAGGTAGGTGCGCCCCTACTAAAAAAATCTCTAAGTCCTCTTTTTGTGAGGAGGCAACTGACTGGCTCCCTCAATCCTAGGGCCTCCAAAGCCCTCTTGTCATTGATTTCCTAATTTCCTGGTTTTGGTATTCTATTCCTTGATCATCACGATGCATTCTTTCAAGCACATGCATATCGTCGATTTGTGTTTCTTCTCCACTTCGAGCTAAATCGTTAGCTTTGCATCAAGCAATTGTAGTTGTTGTCCAACTCCAATTTCATGATGCTACTTTCATTGGTGATGCATTGAACGTTATCCGTATGGTTCGATGTGATGATGCAATTGAGGTTCCAATTGATATGCAAGGATTGATCCAGGAAATACACTCTGTGATTCACACCCATCACCTTAAGTTCCCTTGGGTTTCTCGACATGAGAACTAATCATCTCATTGTTTGGAAAATGTTGCCAAGTTTATTTCTTCGGATACTTTTGTGCGGCACTCACCACCTAATTTCTTGTATTCAAACGATTATGTACGATTACCAGTACCAAAAAATTTCTATGATGGGTGCTACAATGTCGACCTTTGGATACAAATGGTAAGGACGCATTCGCTGAATGTGTCCTCAACCTCTTCTTTTTTTAAAAAAATAAGGTTCAGAAGAAGCATTTGTATAATGCGTCTTCATGTTTATCAAAAAAACAAATGGCCTATCAGTGAAGCGCATTCTGTGAATCGAGATTAGTGAAGATGCATTATTGAACGTTTAAAATGAATCGAGATTGTAGGAACCATGATGCAACCCATGATCTCAGACGCTGAAAATACGGAACCATGATTGCAGACATCTATAAATACAAGTAGATTAGCACTGAAGAAGGTAAGTGAGAGTAAACTGAGAAATTCTAATTCTCTAAGGAAAAGACAGATTTGATCGTTGAAGTTTTTTCCCCTGAGTCACCTCTAGGATCTGTTTTGCAGGAAGAGATACTTAATGGTGAACGACAAACACTTTACCTGCTTGGATAACCAAATCATTGGGCGTTGTCTGTGGGGAAGAATTTTTTCGTTTCAGAATCATTCAAGTAAATTATGTTGTTCACCAGAAGTGAAAAGATCCACAACCATCAGACTCAAGAACAAACGGTTGGAGGCAACAAAAGCATGAATCCCAGCCAAAACCAAACATATGTCCCTAGCAGAGAAAAGGAAAATAATAGGGAAGATACGGAAGAGGGTGAGAAGGAAGCAGAAACTCCTAACACAAACCAAGAAAAGGAAAGGAGAGCGTTCACAACGTTCCTGGAACCACAAGCTCAAGCCAAAATACCTAAAGGTAAATAAAATAATAAACCAAGGGCGGAAGAGTCTTATGTACGATTATGAGTTGAAGGAGGTTGTGGAAGATGACGATGCGGATAATTCACCATTGGCACCTCATCTTTGCGATTTTAAAATGCCAAAAGATATCAAGCTTCTTTGCACGTCAAAATCTATGATGGAACCACAGATCCGAAATAATTCCTACATTCATATCGCAATAGCATAAGATTTTGTGATGCAAAAATTGAACTGGTATGCAAAGCTTTCCCTATTTTCTTATTGAGAACAATGATCACATGGTACGAAGACTTTCCAAAAGGAAGCATTAGGTCTTAGGCATAGTTGTCATATTTCTTTTTGGGACGCTTCTATCAGAAGAAGAAGTTCACCAAAACAATCATAGACCTAAATAACATGGCTTAGCAAAGTGATGAGAGCCTCACAGAATATAACAATCGGTTTGTCACCGAAAGTTTCCAGATTAGATACTTCTCATTCCATTCCTCTTTGGGCGCAATTACAGGGGGCATGTGATCAGGATAATTCTACAAGGAACTCACAAAAACTATGCCTGAAAACTCAAGAGAATTGCATAAAATGATTGAGCAACATGTGAGAACTGAGGAAGCAAATAACCGCAAGATAGAGCGGGAGCGAGGTGAGAAAAGAATGACAAAAGATACATAGAAGGGGTTTATAAAGAAAGATAAAGGAAACATCCCTTTCAAGGGAAAATAATCTGGGATGCAAGGCACATAATTCCAAGACACACCCCTAACAAAGTCAAGAATGGAAATAAGGAAAAGCAAACATGGAATTATTCCCCGAACCGGCACCAATGATAGAACATCTTGATAAAAGATCCATAGAATACTACTGTGCCTTCCACAAAGACCATGGTCATGATATTGTGTATTGTAGAGATCTTAGGACGAAGATAGAGGAGAACCTGAGGAATGTCTATTTGATCCAATACAAGAAAAAATATGGGGGAAGTCGGAACAACAAAGCCAACAAGGCAGGGAGCTCCGTGAAAAAAAACTAGGGAATAGCGAACACACAGAACAAAAAATCAGATAATGACAGCAACAGTGGATTATAATGAACACACAACGACCGATATTTGCTCAAGAAAGATTGATCTTTTCTATACATGGGTTAACTGAGTCACTATCCAATTATTCTTGGAAAGCCGAGGCTAGATATTCGCCGCCACAAGAGCCTGGTGACAAGAGATTTTGTTCGGATGAAACAATGACATTTAGTTAAGAGGATGCGGTTCCCAACGTTTCACCTCATAATGACCCAATGGTAATTAAAATTGGAAATTCCATATTTCATTGAGTATTTGTAGATGATGGGAGTGCAGTCAAAATCCTATTTGTCCATTGTTTCGATCAGATAGGATTCAAGCGGACGGATCTAAAAAAAGTCCACATCTACACTTGTAGGATTTACATGACGAGCAGAGACACACTTGGGAAACATACAACTGCCTTTTACCATTGGTGACAGTGATAGAAATTGTACCATCATATGCAATTTTCTAGTCCTGGACACGCGAAGTCCATTTAATGCCATCACTTGAAGACCTTGGATGAACACATCAAAGGCGATATGTTCTCCATACCACTTAGTAATGAAGTTCCCGACTTCAGCTTGATTCTCAACAATAAGAGGAATCCAACAAACATCGAGGCAGTGTATGGTTATCGCGATGAAAGAAGGGAAAAGTTTCGAGCAAACGAAGTTGGTTAGCAGTGTCACAGATAACAACTTACTCATGTAATGTGAGTCAGCAGTAGATCTGGGAGAAGAAACTGAAGTTGTCACTCTGGATGACGAAGACACTTCTAAGTGCATCAAAATAGGGAAGCATCTTCTAGATCTGGAAAAACAAAAGGTCATAAGAATTCTGCGAAGTCGTAAGGATACATTCGCATAGAGTGTACTGAACATGAGAAGAGTAAACCTATAAATCGCTACCCATTCCATGAACATCAGCGATTCAGTTAATCCATTTAATCATAAGCAACAAAGCTTCGCTAGTGACAGACAGAAAGCAATTGAAGAAGAATTTACAGCTTTACTTCAGGCTGGTATTCTAAAGGAGGTAGCATATACAAAAATTGTAGCAAACCCAGTGATGGTTAAAAAGGCGGACGCGTGATGGAGAATGTGTATAGGTTTCACTAATCTAAACAAGGCATGCCTGAAGGATTGTTATCCTTTGCCTAAAATTAATCGGTTTGCCGAAGCAATTTCAGGATACAAAGTCTTAGCATTTTTGGATGATTATACAGGATACCACCAAATACTAATGAATCCAGAAGTTGCAGAGAAGACAGCGTTCATAAAAAGCTTCGGAATATTTTTTTATGTGAACAATTTTTTTGCCTAAAATATGCAAGAGCAACATATCAGAGAGTGATCGACAATGCATTTCATAGTCAAATAGGACAAAATTTGGAAGCATATGTTGATGACATGGTTGTCAAAAGTAGAAAGATAGGCAACTTCGCGGAGAATTCAAAAGAGACATTAGATACACTAAGTGAGATCGGCATAAAACTTAATCCTAAGAAATGCATAATCAAAGTAGGCGTAGGGAAATTCTTAGGTTATAGGGTATCCTCTAGGTGAATCGATGTCAATCCAGAGAAAATACAAACTATAGTTGACCTTCCTCAGCCACGAACGGTCAACGAAGTACAAATATTGATGGATTCGTTGGTAGCACTCAGTAGATTTGTTTCAAAGGCAGCTGAGAAATATTTCCCACTCTTGAAATCCCGAAGAAGGTAAAGAAGTTTAGTTGGAAAAAAGAAAGTCAAAAGGCGTATGATTCCTTAAAGGAACAGGTCCAGGCATTACCTACATTGAATTCACCAATCCCGGGAGAAACCTTATATCTGTACTTGGCAATTTCAAAGAACGCAGTTAGCTCGGTTTTAGTACGACAAGAAGGCCAAAAACATATACCAGAGTTCTACATTAGTAGAATACTACAAAGTGCATATAAAGCATACCTGCTGATCGAGAGGTTAATTCTAGCTTTGGTGTACTCAACAAGAAGGTTTTGAACCTGTTTCCACAGTCATGGGATATTTTTCTATATTGATCACCCAGTCAAGAATATCCTAAGAAAGCCCGAAGTATCTGGTAGACTGACCAATTAGGCTCTTGAGTTGGGGCAATATGAAATACATTTCCAACCACGAACTGAAATCAAGGCACGGGCCTTAGCAAATCACAGAGAAGACGAGCGAAGAGGCACAAGACGTAAAGGTGCAACAGAATCTTAGAATCGACAAAGAGAAATCCAAGTGGGTGGGCATCGTATGGAAACTATTTGTGGATAAAGCATCTAGAAAAAAAGGTTGCGGTGTGGGGCTACTATTAGTCAACCTAGAAGGAGGGGGTATAGATATTCACTTCCTTTCGAAATATGGCTTAGACCATACAATAAAGATGAACGTCAAAAGTATTCTAAGCTTTAGCGATTCAAAGATAGTAGTCCAAAAGGTGAGAGGAGACTACTAAATGTGGGAAGAATAGCTGATAAAATATTTAGGGAGAATTTGTCAGCTTATCGCTTAACTCGAATACTTCGATATTCAACATGTGCCAAGAAATGAAAATACAAAAGTAGATGCCTTGATTAAGCTAGCAATGGCTGGGTTTGATTCATCGGTCGACACAAAGATGCAAAAGTGGAAGTCATTCCACTCAGAAGTACAGAATTAACAACCTTGTCAATGGTTCAAACTAAAGAAGCAAATTGGATGGTACCGCTAATAGACTACTTTGCAAAGAGAGAGTTGCCAACAGACAAGATACAAGCCAGAGAGTTGGAGCTAAGATCTCACAACTACATTTATGAAGGGTACAAAAAAGGTTTCCTATCTCCATGGATAAAGTGTGTAGGATAGTTGCAAACAGGCGAGATCTTGAAAGAAGTACATAAAGGACTTTGCGGAACACATCAAGGATCTCAAACAATGGCGAAGAAGATAATTTAGGCAGGATATTATTGGTTGAGTATATTCAACGATGTGCACAACTTCGTGCTCAAATGTAAAAGTTTCCAGATCAACGCACTGATGGCTCACAAGCTACAGCCTGCTTTAATATAAATATATGGAGCTCAACCATTTGACAAGTGGGGAATTGATCTAGTTTGACCTTTTCCAAAGGGTACTAGCAATGCAAGATTCTTGTAGTCTCCATTGACTACTTCAAAAAATGGGTGGAAGCGAAGCCGCTGGGAAGAGTAACAGCATAGGTAAAAAGAAAGTTCATCAGGAAGAACATAGTTTGTCGCTTTGGGGTACCACAAACTATCGGCATGGACAATGGCAAGCAATTCACTAGCGGAGATTCACTGAATGGTTCTCGAAGTTATGGATTGCACAGAAGTTCACATCTGTACCTCATCTTCAAGCAAATAGACAATTGGAAGTCACTAAAAGGACTATAGTTCAGGGTATACAAAAAAGGTTGGAAGGAAAGCGAACTAGTTGGGTGGACGAAGTACCCAATACCCTATGGTCATACAGAACAACTATTCTACAACCCACAGGAGAAATGCTATATATTCTGGTCTATGGTCAGGAGGAAATAATACTGGTGGAAACTGGTAACTCAAGCTTTCGAGTAAAAGTACACAAGGAGGACGATAATCCTGAAAGGATGAGGTTGGACCTAAATGAATTTGAAGAAAAGAGACGACAAGCAACGATCACGGAGGTGAAATATAAGGAGAAGATTTCCAAGGAATACAACCAGGAGGTCAAACAGATGCAATTCCAACTTGGTGATCTTGTTTTGAGAAAGAACGAAGCAAGTTTAGTGGAGGATAAAGGAAAGCTAAGCCCAAAATGGGAAGGCCCATACAAGATAATTAAAAAGCACCGATCGAACTGCTATGTGCTAGAGAGATTGTATGGCAGGAGCATCCCTAACACATGGCATGTGATCGACATAAGGAGATTCTATTTGTTGATCTAAGATGGAAGTATCTAGATTGTATCAGAGCCATGACATAATCATTGACTATGTTCACGTTCTTGGTTTTTTTAAGGCGATATTATCGCAGACGTACATAATAAATATCAAAAAGCAACTTTGGGAGAAACATACTTTTCATGTCCTTTACTTATAGTTTGTAATAGTAACCAACTAAGGCACATCACAAGAAATTGAGCATGACCTATAGCGAAGCAATAACTTACAATCTTCCTAATTTTCAAGATCTAGATCTTGTAACGTCACAATCTTACTTTTTCAAACTATAGATCTTTCACGAAGGTAGATATGCCTAGCAAAAAAAATGCAAGCAATAGATCTTGTAGTTCGTAAATACAAGTTCCCGAGTTCCCAAGATATAGAACTTGGAACTTCATATACTCAACTAAGCGAGCTATAGATCTTGCGAAAAATTCAAATATGCCCACAAACGCAAGAAAAACAAGCAATAGATCTTACAAGTTCACATAATAAAGACTCATAATTTTTCAAGCTATAGATCTTGAAAAATAGGCAAACATGCAATATTAGCGATAAAAACTAACTATACAGCCTCTCATGGTGAAGGTTCAAAAAATAAAGCATAAAAGTAATAGATCTCTTAGATGCATAAACAAACGAACAAGAGATAGTGAAAAAATCACAACACTACGTTGGTAGATGGAGAAATAACTAAATTACGAAATACAAGCCAATATAAGGCACTACTGCAAAAAGATAGAAAAACAAAAAGAAATCTATCGGTTCCTTGAGGTGCGAGATGATCCGGAGGATGAAGAACCACCACGACGAAGAATTTTCCTAGCTTCGCGATGAGACTGCTCGGCCTCGCAATTTGGTCGCTCAGTCTTTTGCTCATCTTCTAACATATTGTCATAACTCCATTTCATGTATACGTACGCAAGATGCTGTATTACACCTCTTCATTCAATATGATCGAGATGCTTGGTGTAGTACGCCTTGAAATCAGTTATAGGGCCAAATTCCTCGAGATTAAGCTACATGCTCATAATATCAACAGTATCCTGATTGATTTTATTTGTAGCCATGAAATTCTTCACTTCATCTTCCAATTGACGAATATGAGACAGAATAACTTCAGAAAAATTAATCATCCACCCGCTGATACCCATTGTTAGGTTCCTATGACCAGTAGAGCTACGAGAACATGGGGGAAGGGCTTGAAGCTTATCCTTATAATTAACACAAGCTTGCTCAAGTTGATGAATACATGAGTCAGGACAATTACACTAAGCACAAAGCTCTTCATTCTCATGACAAAGTTGAGTGTTTATAGCAACTCGCTCATCAAATCTACTCTGCCACCCAGCTAAAGAAGAAGAAAAATTATCACATTCGCTTTGCTTTTTCTTCTACAGCTCCAATAGATCGTTAATATGAGAACACTGCTTATCAATGATCAAGGTCTTTTGATCATCTTTGCTAGCCTTGATTGAAGCAAAATTCCCGGCATCCTCCTGTAGACTAACCATTCTAACCATTTTAACCATGAAGCAAAATTCCTGGTGCTGGATAATGTTTTTGTTCAGCACAAAACTCTTTCAGTTCGCGGATAGAATCTTGAGTATCCTTTAACATCTTTGTCTATTCAACTTTAAGACCATGGATACCAGGCAACATATACTTCAGGAGAATACCCAAACATGCGACCTATTCATAAAAATGGGGAGGAAGATGGAGCGAATACATATACACACCAACAGATTCAAGATCAACAAAGCTAAGAACTATATCCTTCTCCAAAGATTCAATATTGTAGCCCTCAGTTTCAAACTTCCTATAGGGGCACGTGGCAGAAGGACTTGGAGAGGATGAGTAGGAAGGAAGTTGCCATACAAGGCATTATGGAATGGACTCTAGATTGAAAAAGCGATTAGTGGAAATAAGCTCAAAGTATTCCTTGGATAAGGACTGACTAGCTTCGCCCAGCTCAATTGGAAAAAATGAAGGAGATGACATATACCCAGGACAATCATAAAAATGAACGTTAGATCCCAAATATTCGAGATGTTTCAGAAACTTATGATCAAACAATATATCAAATCTTGCATGTGAATAAATACTATGAGAACTTGCAAAATTATAGGTGCAATCCAAAGTTAAAACCCATAATAACACAAACAGTACAAATATATATATATATATATATAAGTATTCTTATCAATTACGAATAAAAATCAATAGTAATAAGATCCACTAACATTAGAATGGGAAACAGGCAAAGTCTAGACAATGGCAGCGGAATCCTCCTTATTCGCATCCTAAACAGAAACCTCAGTGCTTGCGTTGGCTTATGCATTTTTGTTGGCTTCAGCATTTGTGTTAGCATCGAAAACAACAAGAGGCTGAGAAAGCTGGGAATCGAAGGGAAGATTCTCACAATAATTAACATCACATTTTTTTAATTCAGCCAGAGATGGTAGACAAGGCAGACTTGTGAGGTGAGATAAAAATGCATAGGAGTGACCGCCATCGGAAATGCTAAGTATGAACCCTTTGTAAAGAATAGCTTTCTGTTGCTCTAGCACCATCTCTGTCTTAGCATTTAGGAATATTCTAGGCCTTCACAGTATGGTTCAATCTTTGCAGCTTAGCCAGAGCCTCGCAGTACCCAACGTTGTGAGTGAAAGTGGAGATTTCTTTAAATAAATTGTAAAAAGACTTTGTGTTCATCAGCCGGTCAACAAGGACCTGAGGGTATCCAGGTGAAGCAGGACCATTAGTCCGCATCTCATCTAACTTGGAACACAATCTATCAACTTCCTTCTCAGCAGCCAAAGCACGCTCCTCAGCTGACTGCGCAATATTTTTAGTAGACTCAATAGAGGTATTCAAAGCGGTGCACTTTGCTTCAGCTGCCTATCATTTATCTATGAATGAATTGTCTCCTGCCTGTCATTTATCTATGAATGAATTGTCTCCTTTAGCAAACTCGGTACTCATTTGCTGACGAGCTTTAGACTCTCACCAATCTGACTTTCAAAAGTATGCGAACAAGTATGGCATTAGAGATCATAAGAAAGAAATATAAAATTAAACCACATAAATCCCTAAAAATACATACCATAGTCATCATCTCATGGAGAGACAGTTTGGATAGTGTAGCAGGAATAGTTCCTTCAACCATAAAGTCATGGATTTGTGGCGGGGGCTTAGAGTGGGAATAGCTGATGAGCCCCTTTTTATGAGGACGTTCTAAAGTATTGAAAGACCCACCTGTTTGCTTCTTAGTCTTTCTTCTACGAGAAGTGTCATGAGTATTGTGACTAATGATCTCCCTACCTTGTTTAGAGGTAGCCTCAGAAGTTTGTAGCTGGGAGCCGGCTTCGATCACCTTGTCCGAGGAGGCAACAGTAGCGGTGTTTTCATTGGTTTGAACAGTCATATCTTTGGACTGTACATCTTTATCATTGGAGCAAAAACTCTATTTGTGGGTCGTTTGGTTAAATCTATAACTGAAATTTAGCATACCAAGTAAGTCAGACGAGCACAAAGAGACAACGATACAATGAGAACAGTAGGATATAAATAAATAAAACAATGAAAAACAAAAAAAATAATGACAAGAAAACACCTTCGCTCACAGGATCAGTACTGCGAAGAAAAATCAAATGTTCTCCGAGAGCTAATACAACCTCGGACTCAGCATTAAGGTGAACCCCAGCCTTAGGAAGTTTTAATTTAAGAACATTATAGTTCCAAAATGGAAATGGTTGCTGATTGCCATTAGCAGGCTTTAGAAAGAAAATCTTTTTACGCCACACACCACAGTTATTAGGGAATCCACTGACGAACTCGACAGTTGGAATGATTGGGTAAAGGGTGAATTCGTCAGTTGAATCACCTTGCAAAGTCGATAAAGACTACAGAATAAGTCAATTGAAAAGGGAACTTCATCTGTTTTGCACACATGATTGAAGACAAAAATATTTGAAACAGCTTTAGGGTGAAGCTGAGATAATGCAACCCGATAATGTGAAATTAAATTTAGAACATGCTGAGGTAAGGGAAAAACAAGTCCAAACTTAAGATAATCTAAGTAATAGGATATAAAGCCATGAGGAGGGGTGCGGATGCTTTCAGAAGGCTCAGGGGCCCTATGCTCGTACGAAAATTAAAAATGATAATTATCCTTAAGATTTTCCAAGTAGTAATCGGAAAGAATACTACAAAAGGTGGAAGAACCGGTGGGATGGTAGGAATCCTTCCCGGAATTGACATAGTCAACAGGAACATCTTTTACTAAAGGTTCAGCAACATTAGAGGTAGACATTGAAGCAGTGAGAAAACCTAAGATCCTGGCAAAAAATAATCAGTCAAAAGTTACAGACGACAAAAAAGGGTACATTCCGGCAAAAGTTGAAGAAAGAACACAGAACATACGCAGAAGAAAAGTAGAGAAGAACAAAACCAATTGGAGAATCCCTAGACTAAGGTTAAAAAAAGAAAGCTACTACAATAGAGACGATGCACAAACACACAAGTATAAGTATCGCCCTATAGAGAAGGAAAATTGGGAATATGAAAACTTACGGCTTGATGAAGAGCGGCGAGAAACTGGAGCAATAAAAGGGAGAAGAAGATGATGAAGAATACAGATGGCTTAGAAAATTTAATTTGAGGAGCTAAAAAGGTAAGAGATGTCCAATCAGACAAGAAAATTAATGATTAATGCTTGTCAAAAAGCAGCTTACCTTTTTAGGAGTACGAGAAGCCAGCGGAATCTAGGCACACACAATGCACTGAATATTGACTGAATCAAATCACCAAAATCGAAGCATTTATAAAGGGGAAGACAGAACGACAGGAGAACGAATTTTGGAACAATACATCCAATAAGGAGGAGGAAATATCGATTCAATGACGTAAAATCTCAAATGGCTAAGTTAGTTACAAGTATAGCGGATAAGGTAAAATTTTAAAATTGAAATTCAAACTTCAAAATCGAGAACGCAAACAACATCACATTAGAAGCCAAGAAGCGAGTAGCACTTCGCGAAAACAATAGTAGTTGTATTCAAGGCAAGCATGTTATTATAACTTCAGGGGTTCGCGAAACAACAATTCGCAAATATACTACAAAAATAAAAAGTCATCGCTTTGTATTTACTAGTCTTCGTGGCTAGGGGAGATTACGGTGTATACCTAGCCCATAATCTAGAGGTTGCTGGCCTTTAGGCCTAGCCCTATACTCAACCATAATGCTCAATGTTCACATCATCAACAAATCGAGAAAGGTGAAGCCTTGTCTGAGACTTGGACACGGACCGATAAAGGTGGAACCATGTTTGAAGGTTTAACAATGAACCGATATTATAGGAACCATGATACAACCCACAAACTCAGGCGCTGGCCATACTGAAACACGATTGCAGACATCTAAAAATACAAGGAGATTTGCACTGAAGAAGGTAAGTGAGACTAAACTGAGAAACTCTAATTCTCTAAGGAAATGACTGACTTGATCGACAGAGTGTTTTCCTCGGAGTAACCTCCAGGATCAATTTTGCAGGAAGAGGTAATTAACGGTGAATGGTAAACTCTTTACTTGGTTGGATTACCACATGAGACAAAATTTTAATTTTTAATTGTTTTTAAAAAAACTACAAACATCAGCCCACATCACCCAAAAAACTATAAACATCAACTCATATCACCTAAACCTCACTAAAAAAATGAAAAGCATCAACATCATAGAAACAACTACAAACATCAATCCATATCACCCAAAATGCTACAAACATAAACTCATATCAACTAAATCTCACCCGGTGAATAAAAAACATCAACATGAGAGGAAAAAACTACAAACATCAACCCATATCACCCGAAAGGCTGCAAACATGAACTCGTGTCACCTAAATTTCACTCGTAAAATGAAAAACATTGAGATGAGAGAGAAAATATAAGTTACAAAACATCAACTTATATCAGCAAAAAACTAAAACATCAACTCGTATCACCTAAATATCACCCAAAAAATGAAAAACCTCAACTTGAGAGAAAAAACTAAAAAATTCAACCCATGTCACCCAAAAAGATACAAACAAAAACTCATATCAGCTAACCGTACTCAGAGAATGAAAGAATATCAACATGAGAAAAAAAACTAGGGTGTTTCTCATGTCTTATCAAAAAAAGTCTAATCTACCGATGGAAACTTATTTCTCATGTCTTATCAAAAAAAGTCTAATCTACAGATGGAAACTTATATATGAGGAGATAAAGTTTCAGGCAAAACGTACAATTATCAGTGCATATGCCAAATATACCAAACAGAACACAAACCAAACCAAACACAAACCAAACAGCAGAAATCGAATTAATATACTCTCTCCGATTATCTAAAATTGGCTCCATTTATTTTGGCACTTGTATTTAGAAAATGTTGAATTTGTGGTGGAGAATGCATTCGAAGAGACTAAATTATTTTTTTGGTCTCTAACATAGCATATTATACCATCTTTTGGTCCCCAAAACCAAAACCACGTCGTTTCAGAACCCCACAAATTCAAAATGAATTTTTTTGTCCCCGAAACCAGATTCTGGTTGGTGAAAAATCTTCATGTGGAGGTGCCCGATTTGACAGCTCCGCCGTGAATGATTGGATTTATAAGATCAAAAAGTTCTTCGACCTTCATCGTAGTCCTTAGGTGATCCGCCTTTTCGTCGTCTCCTTTCACCTTGACGATGAGGCACAACTTGGCTCCAATGGACGAAATGTGGCGGAGGTCTGACTACTTGGGAAGCATTTTAAAACCAGCTTCGAGCTCATTTTGGTTTTTCAGTTTATGAAGATCCTTTTAGTCGAATGCCAAACTGTTGGGAAAAGTTATAGTTTCCCTCTTTGTGTGATTAAGATGATGAATCAAAAAAGAAAATAAGCAAGACACCA
>JAULKM010118573.1:0-21422 GCA_032355605.1 Rubia tinctorum | reverse complement strand
TCCTATAATTACCTTTTCTCACGGAATTCTCATTATTAGTGACAAAAGCGATAAAGTCGCTCTCAACTCTAACAATAAGAATTCAAGGTAAAATATGGTCTTCAGAGCATCAAAGTCTACCAAAATGAGTCTAAGAAGGTATCAAAATTACCATATAAAATGGACACATCAGCTACCAAGACAAGGTGTAGCGAAGCCATTATTTTTTTCCCAGGATTATTTAGAAGATATAACAGTAGATAAATTAATGGAGTCAAATGGGATGCGGTGGAATTCCACTATGATAAGAGAAGCTAATAGAATAAACAACATTAATACTCGCAATGCCTAGACCACAGAGCCAATATGAAGATATGTGGAGCTGACAACATACAAAAGATGGTAAAAACATGATAAAATCAGGCTATAATCTTTTTATTGACTATAACTCTGTGGAAATGCTGGAGCATGGCAAGTAGCAGTGTTGGACCATCCCCCACTAGAATAAGATTTGGAATTTAACGGTGACCCCGGGGACATGTCACCTCGTATGGAGGATATGCAAAGACTAGATTCCAGCAACAAAGTCATCAGAGGAAATGTCAGGCAGAACAATTTTGCCTTACTTGCAATTCCATGACACATCCACAAAATGCATCTTCTTCCATTGTTCACTTTCTCACCACTTATTGTTTGCAGCTAAAATACATGAGAAGATATACTCATATCAACAACCAATAGTGGCATTATGTGTCCGGGATTCACTCATCTATTTGGACAATGAAACAATGTCATTAACTGTCGTACTGCTAAATCAATTGTGGTACCATATAAATCAACTATTACATGGAGAAAATCACGAGTTTCATATATCACAAATGATTCAACATTATGTGAATTAAATTAAAAAAATTTTGCTGCAAGGAATGAATATCAGATAATTAGCCCTGACAATGACACAAATTGTTTTTAGAAAGGACTACTCTTTTCTTTGATGCGGAAACATCAAATGAAGAAATATACTTAGGCTGGTACATGCAAACACAAGATAACAATTGGGTATATGGAGAAACTAAACGTGCAAAAAATCGTTACTAAGCATTATTTGCAGAGGCCATGGCACTAACAGATGTAGCAAAAGGATGCATACAGAAAAACTTATCACTTACTGCTATTGAGGGAGATCCGCAACAAGTAATCCATGCTATCCACTCAACAGTGAAAAATAATTAAGATTTTGTTATGCTCATAAATGACATTATATTATTGTTATAAAAAATAGGAGACCCGGTGGTTAGATGGATTCCTAGAGGGAAAAACACAATTGCGGATCAATTGGTGCAATTTCAAAAGACCAATTCCTTGGTTAGGTCTTCATGGAGTTCTACTCCACATTTTGTAAACATTATTGAAAATTAATCAATCAAATGCCTTTTCAAAAATAAAAATAAAAATACTTGAAATGAAAATATAAATAAAATTTTCAAACCAATTAACAAACAATCTAAACACGTGAATTAATATATCTTTACTAGTTGCATGTCTATCATTATCTCACAAAAAAATGAAAATCTAAACAGGGTTTTTAAAACGATTAAAAAAATATTAAACATGTGAATAAATATATCTTTATTATTTGTATGTTTATCATTATTTCACAGAAAATGAAAGTCTAAAGCCTTTAAATATTTCAGGACAAAAACAAAGTCTTTAAAATGATTAACAAATATTCTAAATGCGTGAACTAATATATTTTTTACTGGATGTAAGTCTATCATGATCTTGCAGAAAATGAAGTCTAAAAAAATCTTTAAAATGGTTAACAAACAATCTAAACACTTTAACTAATATATTTTTACTAACTAGGAGTTTATCATTATCTTGCAGAAAATTAAGTATAAAGTGTTTAAAACAATTAACAAACATTCTTAATGCATATATATATATATATATTTATATATAATTTTTTTTTACTAATTATAAGCCTATCATTATCTTGCGAAAAATGAAGTCCAAACAAAGTGTTTAAAACAGTTAGCAAACATTTTAAATATATGAACTAATTTATAAATTTATTACTTCAAAATTCTATTACTATAATATAAATTTTTTTGAAAACAAAATCACTAAAATAAAAGGATTAACAGACATTCAAAACGCATGAACTAATTTATACATTTATTAACTATAACTTCTATCACTATTTGGTAAAATTAAATCCTTTTTTTTGAAAAAACAATTAAAAATTTGTCTATATATATATTAATTTATACATTTTCTAATTGTAACTTACGAAAATAAATTATTAAAAAATTTAACTGAATATCAATATTCAAATTGTATAATTATTTCTTAAAAGAGTACTACCTCTTTCCCAGCCCTTTCAGCAGAGAGAAAAATGATGAAAATGCCCTCATCTTCAACCTCTCCCCTACCATCATCCCCCCACATTATTCAACCTTTCAGCAACCACTATCCCTTCACATTCTTCAACTTCTCACCACTACCTAGAAAGTAGAGGGAGGACTTGGAGAATCCTGGAACTCCTCCGGACAGCACCGCCAAGTCCACCGTTTGCTACGACGCTGATAATGGTTCCACTTCAGGCGCGTGGGTTGTTGAGCTGGAAGAAGCAGTCGTGTTCCTTGCCAGAGTGGGCAGAGATAAGCGCGGTGAAGGAGAGGGCAGAAGGCCAATCTAATGGAAGAGGTTGACTGTGGACTGGTGGTGGTGGAGATTGGACCAGTGGCGGTGGCTGTGTTCTGGTGGCAGTGGTGACTCAGGAGGCTCTGTTTCATTTCAGTATGTGGAGGAGAAAAGTTATAGGCGTAATGCGGTCTTTAAAATTTAAGATTCTAAGGGTAATTAGATCTTTTAACATGTTGATTTTTTTTATAAATACAAAGTGTACAGATTTATCTGTGACAGACTAAAAAAGAAAGTGTGTAGAAATAAGCGAAACTGTAAAATTTTCATGAAAGATAAGGCAAGAAGGAAATGGAACCCGTGCATCAGTAGTTGTAGTATGAAGCAGTGGCACGTGCAGCATCTCCACTTCGTGGTTCATGCGAGAAAGAGGGAAAAACTTATCCACACGCGTTTGGAGGATGCTAACTTTTTAAAATTGCAAGAATTTATTCCTTGTTATGTTTTATTTTTGTAAAATTGTATTATACTCCCTGTCTTACCATAAGAATGGTTGATACAATCTCACCCCAAGTATTCGTATAATTCCTTTAAATAACAATTACGACATGGCTTTGATTCCTAACGAGTTTTACATATGAGAGCAAGGTGTGTAATAAATTCATGGTAAGTGTAAACAATGATTGGGAGAAGTAGAGATTGCGGCTCAAGAATGAGTTGGAGTTGCATCAGTTGGGATATTGGCACAAGAAAGCTGCATCGGCATTTTGATCGCTACAATAGAGACACGTATGCTGCTTTAATTGGTGCATGCTGAGAAGCTTCATGGCCATGGAAACCACTTCCTTGTTACTCAAAGGTTGAGAATTTTGGTTCAAAACCTGTTGAACAGCGTTGCTAAAAGCTCCACAAGCCATCCCTTTATCCATCACCACATCTGCCGATGTTTCATCAGTTTGGCATCCGCTCAGAAGAATCCCCTGCTTCTGATCCACTGGTTTCAGCATATGTAGATCTCCACATCGGAGACCAAAGCAGCAAAGTATGCAGGAGCAGGAGCTGAAGCGGATTGCTTGTTGGCACCGAATTTCTCTTCCCACCAAGACGTTATGGGTAAAATATGAACAGTTGCTTTTATTCATGATACAAGGGTACAATATATAGGCAGCATATACAAAAGCACAACTGGAAAATTATTAAATTTATGGTACACGATATACATAAAGTATAACAAAATATCTCTTTAATACCCATTCTCAAGTTGGAGCATGTAGATCACGAGTGCCCAACTTGCCAAGAAGAGTTTGAAATGCATGTCGTCCAAGAGTTTTAGTAAAAACATCCGCAGGTCTACTGGAAGTGCGAATATGATGAGTAACAACTTCACCCGACTATACCAAATCACGAACAAAATAACAATCAATCTCAATGTGTTTCGTACGTTCATGAAACACAGGATTGGTTGCAATGTGAAGAGTTGCATGACTATCGCAATATTGGCGGTATTCTTCTTCAGCTGAACACTGAGAAATAGTGGGCTGTTTCTTTGTATTCCTAGAGATAGGAGACTCGCCAATTATAACAAAATATCTAGTCAAAGAAAGGCGAGTGATGGGGCAAGCTGCCCAATCGGAATCACAAAATGCAGTAAGCTAAAGTGAACTTTTTAGCAGAAAGACATAGACCTTAACCTAGATGGCTCTTTAGAAAGTGCAAAACACGCAGTGCAACCTGGCAATGAGCTACACAAAGTATCTCTGTAAACTGCGCCAAGGTGTGCGCAGAATAGCTCAGTTGTGGATAAGTAATCATAAGATAAATCAACTTGCTAATTAGACGCCTGTACTGCGCGGGGTCATCAAATGCAGAGCCATCCGCGAATGCCAAGTTGTACTTTTACTCAATGGGAAAATCTGTAGGTTTGGCTGCCACCAAACCCGCATTTGACAAAATATCAAGCGAATATTTCCGTTGACACAGCAACATGCCATCAGGCATCCTAGCAATCCCAATGCAAAAAAAAAAACACTTTAACACAGCTTGATCCTTCATATGGAAACACGAACAAAGATACTTCTTGAATTAAAACATCAGAGTCGAAGAAGAACCAACAACTATAAGATCATTAACATAGACTAAGACGTGGAGTAAGACCCCATCACGCAAGTAAGAGAATAAAGAGTAATCCGCCTTACTCTGAAAAAAATACAAAGATGTGGAGAGCAGCAGTAAGTTTGGAAAACTAATTTTGTGAAACCTGGAAAAGACCATAAAGAGGTTTACGAAGCTTGCATACTATACCAGGCGCCGGAAGTTTGTAACCAGGAGGTGGGCACATGCACACCTCCTCATCAAGATCTCCATGCAGGAACGCATTATGAACATCCATCTGATGAAGCTCCTATACTCGAATAACAGCAAAAACCAAAAAGAGACGAACATAGTTTATTTTGGAAACAAGATCAAAAATCTTAGTGTAATCAGTGCCCTCAATCTGACGGTTTCCAAAACAACCAACCTAGACTTGTAACGCCCTATCGAACCATCAGATTTATACTTGGTTTGAAATGCCCATTTACTTCCCATGGCATGTTTTCTAGGAGGCAAAGGTAAGAGAACCCAAGTATCATTCCACTCCAAATCATTAAGCTCATCCTTCATAGCTACGTGCCAATGAGGGTGACGAGAAGCCTCAGAATACGTAATAGGGTCGGAGCCATCTGTAACTGCGCCTAAAAATTTAGAATGCGTAGTAAAAAAAAATTTATAGGAAAGATAATCAGCTATAGGGTAACATGTTCTTGAGGACAGTCCAGGAAGAGATGAGATAATAGCAAATGGGGGTGTTTAAATGGAAAGTAGCAGTGTATACAAAATCCTTCAACTTAACTGGCGGCTGACGAAGATGAGTACTAGAAGGACAAGTAGGCTGCAATGGTGGAGACATGTCAACCTTGGAATCCAAAAAAGTTAGCGATTCAATTTTCGGCTCAGGGAAGACCAAGTGTGGCTCTGGATTGGCCGACCGTGGCCCAAAATGGAGCCCGAGGTGAGCTTGCCTAGACTTGATGAACGGGGGATGGGGTTGAGCTAGAAATGGCCGCGACAGCGTACTTTGAGCTGATTGTGGCTCGGACGGAGGGTTCAAGGTGAGCAGTGGCTGAAAAGGAGAAAGCGGCCTAGCTTCATAAGATGGCGGTGGTAGTAGTTCTGGAGTTGTAGCCTAGACAGGAAATTCAGCGATAGGGGCATATGAAAAGCAATCATCATAAAAGAAAACATCTTGAATATCAAACACAATACAAGACTCCAAGTCATAAACACACAAACTTTCTTGTCAGTCAGATACCATAGAAAGACACATTTGCGACTTCGGGATGCAAACTTATCTCGCGGCTTTGGAAGTTGAGACGCAAAACATAAACAACACGACACTCTGAGATGACTGTGATCTGGTGTACGAACATGAAGAATTTGAAGAGGCGAACGACCATCCAAAACTGATGTTGGAGTGAGATTGATCAGGTAGGAAGTAAGAATGCATTCTCCTCAGAAGTCAATAAGCAAATGAGCTTGGAAACGAGAAGCACGAACCACGTTAAGGATATGACGGTGCTTTCATTCCACTCACCCATTTTTCTATGGAGTATAGACTACAAATGTCTTGAACTGAATCCCTTACTTTACAAAGTAAGGCTTGATAGGCAGAAATTTAGTTCCATTATAAGCCTGAACCTGTTGAACAAATCGACGGAACTACATTTGAATGAGAGCAAAGAATTCCTTCATCTTGACCGGTACTTGAGACTTATAAATGAACAAATAAACCCAAAAAAACTCAAGAATAATCATCAACCATGAATAAAAATGAAAATGCTCCATCAAAGAAGAAGAGTGAACCGCCCCCTCCCTGCATCGATGATAAATCACCATTTCACAGGAGATCTACAAAGCCGAGAGGAAGGGATCAAAGATAAGAGATTTATATTGTTGCTCTCTTCCTACTACAATTCTACCTATGGGTATATAGTGGCAAGACCAGAGTCTTCCACAGATATGTTAGGAATATACAAGTTAACTACACACAGTCGTAATCGGGTCGCCAATCCGACCACTTGCTAGGAATAGCTAGTATTGCTAAAAATGGATTTTGGGAGGGGGTTTCTAACAACTACTAACATGCGAAAGAATAAAAATATTTAAACTATATTAAACTAGCACTAGGGGAGTATTTGCGTAACATGATCAGTATTGTCTCGATCCTTGATTCAATCACATACAAGATGTACAAGCATATTCTAGTGTTTATGACACATGGTGTGGTCGATGGTCAACACTTCCCCATATGTGGCATGTAAGGTGAGCATGTAATCTTCCATTGGCACAACCTCCGTAATTAGGGGAGTGCAACAACAGCCCTGAATGATGTGCATATCTGAATCTCCCCCGTACGATTACGTCCCAGGCACTACACCATGAATGCTTCTCCCTAGGCCTACAAAGGGAAAGGGGTTAAATTTCCTTATTGATGGTTGTAGGGTTGCGTAACGCTTACTCTAGTTCGCTACTAACACTATCTCTATTCGTAACCCTTCAGGCCAATTTTCACTACAAGAAATTGGACCTATTACTTCACCCATTTTACCTCAATTTTTTGCTTAGGTCAAATAACCAAAGTAAAAAGTTTTTTACCTTAGTTATTTTATTTTTTGAAGTAAATAATATTTTTGACCTCGATTAAAAATTAACCTCAGTAAATAATAGGTTTTCTACCGCTGTTCAATGATAACCGCAGTAAATAATTTCCAAATGCGAATTAAAAAGTATAATCGACGTAGCTACGATGTCGGCGACATGAGTATGACATAGCAGTAATAGTCAATCACGAGATGAACGACTTCGCATATATGGTCGATTGAATGAAATTTATCTTGACGTCAAAACGACATCATATACTGGGTCGGCAATGTCGTACATGCCCATCGCTCCAAACCTGTGCCTAAATCTAGTCAAATCAATTAAATCATCTGATGTCGCAGCTTAGTCGGTAACATGTTGGTTAATTCGACATCATGTGTGCGAATGATGTGCACATTCGCACTTTTTTATGATGCCTAATAAATCAACAATACTTAACCAATGCAGCCAGAACTTGGAATGCACCATCAAAAGATCCCATCCCAAGTTCGCAACAACTAGTCTGGAATATTATCAAACTAAATTGGTGAGACTAATATTTCTACCATGCATACAATATCTAGGAAACATCCCACAAATTTAAAGTTAACAAACAAAAGACAAAATATCCCAATAAAATTTAAATAAAAAGTCATCATCATGCTCAACAAAATAACATTCATGGCAATCAATGAGGTGGTGATGGGGTTGGGATATGATCTACCGACAAACTTTTTCCATCTGACTCTTCGGTGGAAGACTCAGTATCGTCGTTGCCAGACCCTTCTTCATCAACTATCATTCTCAAACCATCCTCGTCATCCCCATGCACCTCATCCCTATGTGCATTAATCACACCGAAAATCATAGACTTCAGCTCCGCCAATTCTTCCATAATCTTTTGCACATTGCGGTTTGTGCGCTATACGAGGGCCTTGGTTTTGGCCACATCCTTCAGGAGGATGCCCATGAGCTTTGTTTAAGGCATGTGGAGTAAAAATAAGTTAAGTGAAATAAAAATTATAAAATAAAAATAATAAATATTTGGAAATAACCATAAAACTTAAAAACTTTCATACCCGATTATGGGGCAGGGTACTAGTAGTGGCAGGATCCTCTGTTGTGGAAGTTGATGGAGTCGCCTCGGTCTTGGTTGTTGGAGGCACTTCCAGATTCCCCTTGGGAAATTTGCGATCAATCCATATTCCCTCCTCCCAATGCAAATGCTTCTGCCCGGAGTAGTTCATATTGTAGTACTTCGGCTAGATCTTTGTCTTTTATTTGATCGAAACCTTCTTCTTCTTCTTCTCCAGAATGGTGGTTGGGTCAAGCGCCCCAGATTGGTCATCATTAGCGACTGGCGGAGGCCAATTGTCCCGACAGTACAACTTTAGAGCCTAAACCTCTGGCTGATCCTCCCCACCGACTATGCACCCAATAATTTGATTGATGAAATCCGTCGTCATCTCCACACATATCCTATTCACTCTTGTGCTGTAGATGTTCGTTGATTACTGAGTGAAATTGGCGTAGAACTCCCTGACCTCCGTATCATACATCAATCTGTCCTGGCATATCATACCCTCGGTTCGAGGAAAACCTCAGGGTGGAGTCACCCCACGTTGGTTTTTTCACCATGACTTCCTTTATCCGGCGGTCTCGGATTATTTCGACACTTATGTGCCTCCTCATCTACGAATTGTATTTTATCCCATGTTAGAGGTGGAGGGGTGGCCACTGTCTTTGTCTTCTTGTTGCGCAATGGACTTGCTTCCATGGATTTTTCCCTTGATGTCTTGGATGCCTGTTTCATTCAAGCTATCTAAAGAAATCGAGAACTTAGAACAATTTATTCAATAAGGAAGAACCAGACTCATGAATGGGTATGGCCTGGTTTTGCATACTCATCGCATACATTTTGTCCAAACCCATGTGTTACGTGGAAAATGGCAGATCCATGTGTATGAATGTGTGACATTGCACAAATCACATCAGCTGCGTTGAAATATTGTGAAAATGGAATACGAATGGATCTAAAACCCCAAAAATCTCAACTAATATCAACAAAAAAACACAAACGAGTAACATGGTATTAATAAGTAGCAAGAATGAGTACCATAACATTTCCCTAAACACTAGCCCTAGCCAAGAATTTGTGAAGAAGTCCTAAACAAAAAAAATATAAACCCTAAACCGAATAACATACCAAAATTGCACAACTCAATCATTGTGAATATTGTAAAATCATGTAATGGGCAACTGAAGAAGTCCCTCAAAGCCCAAAAACCAATATTAAATATGGGGAAAATACTAACCTTAGTTTGAGCTAGTGCAACGTCATCGGTTAGGAATGCGAAGGGGCTAGACGGTGGGTAGGTTCTATACCCTTCGTGAAACGTGGTCATTTTAACAATGGTGCAATGTTAAAAACTATGTCGCATAGCCGGATCGACAATAGTTGATGTTTCAAACCCAGTCGACTAATCCGATGTAAAATTGAAGCATACACAACTTAACATGTACTCATGAGTGGGCCAAAATAGACAAGCGACTCAAACCAAAAATATCTTCGGACCTGGTCAGTGGTTCACAAAAACCATGATAGCCCGATGTCGCATTTACATTTCAACGTTAGCTTTTTTTCCTCGACTATGTAGCGACACTGCAATTTGAATTGTGGGCCGGTTAGCCCAACATAAAAAATGCTAGGCACATACAATTTTGACTGTGGGCCGATTCACCAGTTTTGATATTCATGATTTTTTATCTAATAAAAAAGTAATAAAACTCCATTCATCATTTTTTACAACGCACGGATACGTGGCCTAGAGTAAATTGTAAATGATTATTTTAGAGTATACGATGTTAAGTCGTAAGAATATGACTAGTTTCTTTATTACTATTGATTATTAGGAGATCAAATAGGGATAATAAAGTTTCCTTTCGGGACAATCAGAATCTAGTTTAGGGCAACCGGTGATCTATTTATTTTTTGCACTTAGGTCCCTCCGAGGAAGTGGGAGAGGTTGAAATGAAAAATTAGAGATACAAATATCTTATTCATGTTGTCAGGATTACGATGATCTAATTTGGGCATGAGCAGGTAAATTGACTGGCCCCAATTTATTCATAGACAGTACATGACGGAAATTTGGTGAAATTACACTATGGCCCAAGCTTCCTTACATGTTATCCACGCTTAGGAGCTCTGGGCTAGAAGAAAACGACAAAGGTTTGATGTGGAAATCATCCAAACATTCTAAAATTGGCGCAGACCGAGGTAATTTTCCGGGTAATTTTATAGTGTTCCATTAATACGCTTACGATAAGTGTTATGAAAAAACAATAAACGCCACATATAGAATCACCTAAATATTGATATTCATGGTTTTTTATGAAATAAAAAAGTAACAGAACTCTGTCCATTAATTTTTAGAAAGTGCTAGTACGTGGTCTAAGGTAAATCGTAAATGATTACTTAAGAGTATACGATGTTTAGTCGTAAGAAGTTGTGGAATTCTATGTGGAATATGACTTGTTTCTTTATTACTCTTGGTTATTATGAGATCAACCAGGGATGACGAAATTTCTTTCCGGGATGATTGAAATCGAGTTTGGGACAACCGGTGATCTTTTTATTTTTCACACTTAGGTCCCTCCGAGTAAGTGGGAGAGGTTGAAATGAAAAATTTGTGATACCATTATCTTATTCAAGTTGTCACAATTACGATGTTCCGATTTGGGCATAACCGGGTAAATGGAGCGGGCCCAATTTATTCACGGACAGTACATGACGAAAATTTAGAGAAATTACACTATGGCCCAAAATTCCTTGCATGTTCTCCATGCTTAGGAGCTTTGCACTGGAACGACAAATGTTTTATGTGGAAACTATCCCAACTATCTAAGATGGGCACGAATCGGGGAAATCATCCAGCTATTTTTATAGTGTTGCATTAATACCCTTACGATAAGCGTTATGAGAACAACAATAAATGCCACATCTAGAATCACCTGAAATTTGATATACGTGATTTTTTATGAAATAAAAAATTAATAAAATTCCATCCATCAATTTTTAGAAAGCGCTAGTACGTGGTCTAGAGTAAATTGTAAATGATTACTTAAGAGTATACGATGTTCTGTCGTAAGAACTTGTGGAATTCTATGTGGAATATGACCAGTATTTTTATTACTCTTGGTTATTATAACATCGACCAGGGATGACGAAGTTTCTTTTTGGGATGATCGGAATCGAGTTGATAATCGGTGATTTTTTAAATTTATCCCGCTTAGGTCTCTCTGAAGAAGTGGGAGAGTTCGAAATGCAAAATTGGAGATACCATAAACAGATCGACGGAAGGGGCTGCAATATTATTAGTAGTATTTTAAGACAATTTTTTGAAATTATACTATGGCCCTAATGTCCGACTTCACCAATGTATCTCATTGAACAAAGTTTTAACCAAAGACGCATCGACGTCGGTAATTTCGAAATTTCCAGTGGGAACAAAAAATTTCAGCCAAAAATTTGAAACGAAATCCCCCCCAACCCTCTTCCTAGTTCACATTATTCAGCACTAAAACCAATTTTTCATCTCCACCACAAATACTACAAACCCAACTCTACAACATCCTATCCATTCACAATATTTCAATAATGAAAGGTTCAATCAAATTTCTTCCTTAAAACAAAAACATTTATCCAAAGATGGAGCATCTCCGGGTTCAAATTAATTGGGGTAATTTACCATACACTCCATGTTTATTTAGCAATTTTGTTACCAAACCTTGTATATGTTTTTTACCTAGTTCATTAATGATTGAATATTTTCATGAGTATGATGATTGTGTTACATTTTATATATTGTATGTTGTTTTTGTTTCAAATATAATGCCATTTTTGAAAAGAGTTAGGCAGAAAGGGTTACATTCGGATAAACACAGTATGAATATGCGACGTCGGTCATATTGAATCGCTCCATCCGATATGTTACCGAACTTTAATTGACAACGTGTATGTATAGAAAGTGTTGAAATATCTATGAATATTCGAAGTAGTTCTTCACTCAGTCTATGTGACATCGTCTTCTTCTGCGTGCGAGATCACCTATAGGCAGATAAGTTATTCGTTCTATATTTAGATTAATGATGTCTACGTATGACTATATTATATGCATTTCTTTATTCTGCCCAATTGTAACATACATTTTTCTTTCTTGTGTATTGGTTATAATAGGAATAAAAAGAGATATTGATGGACTTTACACATGTAGTTAGATGGATGGACTTGCCATTTCACTAGTCACCTTGACAGTCTTGATGTCGTACAACATAGAAAATGAAGGTTCAATACAATTAATCATTCAATTTATTATCAACCTTATGATTTTCGATATATTATAACATGTATTTTTAATATATTTTGTATTCTTGTTAGTTTTAACCTGTCAATCTCTCCCACATTCATTGAATAATAATTTATTGTTGTATGAAGTTAAACTATTTCATGATTTATTGCATATTAAATAACATGTAATCGTTTTCAATGAACGATTGTTTGTGCCATCAATTATTGAATAATATAATATTATAAGAAGAATGGCGTCTAATCTATTAAATAGTGACATTGCAGAAACTGATGAATCAAATGACACAGAACTGACATCGCTTTAACCGACGCCATTTTATTTGAGACATTGACCATTCAAAATGACACCGTATTTCATCAGCATTCCACGTTAGCTGGCACATGATGTGGGTACCCCATGGCTCGCAATGTCGCTACATAAGGCATCGTTCTTATTTGAGCAACGTAACCTTTGTCGACGCCGCTGTATTTCCTCTCCTATCATCCACCTTATTGTTGTGGTTGACATTGCAAGAATGTCGATGTCCACGTCGAGTTAACAAAGTCGTAGCTATGCTCTCCTATTGTCATCTTTCTTGCTTGAACCGACGACGGTCACACAATATACCAACGTTGGTCCAAAGTTGAGGTAAAAAGTACTTTTTACCTCGGTTGAGAACCGAAGTAAAAAATGGACTTTTGACTTTAGCTATATTTACCTTGATTTGTTTGGGAGTAAAAACTGAGGTGAAAAGTCCTGTAGAACCAAGGTAAAAGGTCATGTTTCTTGTAGTGTTTCTGGCTAAGACTAGTGTATGGTCGATCACAACATTTACTCGGTGACCCAAATGCACACACCGATACGGTCCTGGACTATCGTTACCTCAAGCACATCTAGGGAATCTCCTCGGGGGATATCAATAATTACGCCAACATGAAAGTAGACTAAAGTGTGTGCCAGTCTGAGTGTGACAATCATGCAATTAATAAGAACGTGAAGAACAAGTCAACATAATAATAATAAACACATATAAATAGAAATAAGTAGATCTAGGGAATCTCACAAAAAAACACGAAATCATGAATACAAATACAAAACCCCAAGTTAATTAACCACTCTCTAAGCATGGAACCCAAATATTTCATTGGATTCAACGCCTTTGGGCAAAAGAAAAATAAGGAGAAGAAAAGAAAAGATTTTAGAGAGAAGGAAGAGTTCCTTTCTCTCTCTAACCTACCTTTAAGATTATAAAATGAGCATAAACTTTAACCTTAGTAGACATAGGTTGGTATATATAGTAGTAGGGAATTCAACCTTGAAAAAAGCCAGAAATAGCCCAAAAAATCCCAGCAGCCGTAAACAACATGGCCAGTGGAAAATGGAACGAGCCATGCAAGCCGGTTAGCTTTCTACTGACACGTGACACATGACATGACATGGCTCGTGTAGCCCCATGCTAGAACTAGCTATGTTGGTTGGCATGGGCCGTCGGCTAGTGCCCCATTTCCAACTTCTGATTGCCCCGTGTCGTAGCGTGGGCTGTAGGCTGGAAATATTTTTTGATCAGTTTAATGGCGCGGGCCATGTGGTTCTTTGCACTCTGTGGGCTGGTCTTTACATTTTAGAGTTTAAAAAACATAGACTGCGTGAAATGGCGTGGTCTGTGTCCATATTTAGCTTCTGGAGCGATTTAGGTGACATGGATAGGCTGGTGCCAAACGGTTTATGCCAAGGAGGTGTGGCATGGCCTATGTTAATTGTCATGGTCCGTTCTAGCCACCCCTCGCGTGGGTAATTCTAGGAGATAGCCTCATGCAAGCTGACTTTCCACATGTTGGCTGGCCGGTAAGTTGGTTTGGCCAATCAGTTGGTTTGGCCGGTTAACGAATCCTTCCATTTTACCTTGTTGAACTCCCACTATGCCTTTTCTAGCTTAATTCTATCTACTCTCACGGTTTTTAGTCCGTGGCCTTCAGTCTATTACCATCCTCTCGAATGACCTTCAAATATCTCCTACCGAATGACATTCAAATATCTTCTACCACCCTCTTGGATGGCCTTGTGGAAAATGAAGTTGAAATACTCACAAGAAACCTACTAGTAAGCTCACAAACGAAAATCTAGGTTCTAGTGAATATAAAGTGTCCATTAGATTCACTTAAATCTACAAAACTCGGGATTTAGATAAGAAACCAATAATGGTCATTTAAACCTTTTATTGGGTAAACCTAACTAAAAATAGCAATCAATCAAGCAAAACATGATAATAAATGTGTCAAATGCATTGGTTAAAGCATGCATAAAGATGCAAATCAATCCCCCAACACTTAAACCTTTACTCGTCCTCGAGTAAACAAAAGCAAGAAAAGATCCAAGAGGATTGTAGCATGCAAATATAAGTTAACCAATACATTCAACTTATTCCCAAGCTACCCTAGTTCCCCCAAAGATTGTAAGAATATCACAACTCTCACTCTTCTCGAAGATGCTAAAGTAACCTATCCACCCAAAATCCATCCAAGAAAAACGGAAAGTAAACTGATAAGTATTAGACTAGCTTTCTTTGCTGAAGAAGCCGCAAAAGACAATCCAAGAGATGTTTCCAAAGAAACTGCCAAAGATAGTCCAAAATATGTTCAAATTAGTTTTTAATTTCTCTCAATTTCTCTCGTTCTGTCAAGGAGCCCTTTCAGGTTTTCATTCTATAATTCACACATGTTGAGCTCACTTCTACCTTTTTCCACACGACCTCTCATTTTTGCCTAGGTTTTTCAACCTAGCCGGGCCATGCCTCTTTTTTTACCTTGGTCTTTCGATCTATCTGGGCTTTCTCCCATTTTTTCCTAAGTTGCACTTTGGGTTTCCTACTTATCCGAGTATGTATATATATATATATTCATTTTATCAAAAAATTATGTAACACAAAATGCCCCAAAGATGGGTTTCATACGACAAGAACATAATGAAAAAAAATTACACCACCAAAGTTCTTCCCAAAACAAAAAGATAACACTCTAAAGATCAAATCACACCACCAAAGTGAATCCCATGCATCCCCAATACAAAACGATATAAAAAACACAAAGGAATATCAAGATGAAAACCTCCTAAGTGTTTCACTACTCCCTCCCCCAAACTTAAACTTTGCATTGTTCCCAATGCAATGAATCCAAGAGAAAAGTAGTGAACTCACTCATGTTACTCCCAAGGGTCCCCCATCAAGTGCCTAGTCTTGGGTCTCCTTCTCTTTTCTTCATGTCTCGTTTCTTGCCTCTTGATGAGAATAATGTCTCAAAAACCATCAAGCCTTGAGATAAGGAATATCTTGATCAATTTCTCGATAGCCTCCTCTTGGACATCCACCCTCTCATCTAAAAAAGTGAACTCCTCCTTCACTTCCCGCACGATGGAGCCCAACCTAGATCCCCAAATTCGCATGGTGCCTTCCATAGAGTTTAACCTAATCCCGAAATCCTTCAATTGTAAACTCATCCCTCTGACCTCATAATCAATCTCTTGCACAATTTGGGTAGAACTGACAAGTTGTTCCCCAAAAGTGCGCAGTTGGTCGAGGAAGTCTGCGGGTAGGTGAGTGCAGCTAGGTGGTTCCCTTGATGGATTCTCACCATCATCCTCCTCTATGTGTATATTCGGGATTGATAAGACTCTATATAAGTCTTTCTCAAATAGTAGATTAGGTGCTAGAAACAAGTCCTTCAATAGAGTGTCTTAGTTGATAGCAGTGCGCTCCGGTTGCGGAAAAATCATTAAGCTGCAAACTGTAGCACCACCGTAAAACCAAATGAACGGGTCCTCCGAGGTAGTGGTGGCAATCATTGAAGCCCGTGCTAAATTTTATTTACTAAACCTCGTTCTCGAACGACCTAAGTTTTCCAATCCGAATGGAGAAGGAACCATATGGCCCAAGTGTTGGGCTAAGAGTCCGACCATGCCTCCCATTGATATTATTCCACCTTTATTGTTTCCCACGGAAAAGAATTCTTCCACAAAAGCCCCCACCATTTGGGAGAAATTTTCCTCAGGATTCATCGCCCAAAGGACTTTGAAGTCCGAGCCGGGGGACTGTGAGATGCTCTCCGTGGCAGAATACCACCATGGACAAAATTTGCTAGACGTACCACAACGCTAGATGGAAAATTGCATTATTCTTGCATAAGTGCTTCCTCTCTGTGCCCGAGATAATTCTCCAAAATTTGCTCAATGAAAATGTAAGGCCTTATCGGTGTGTCCTCGGAACCTCTTTCCCGTACTTTCACCCGAATGATTGGGCAATATCCCGATACGACATAGTGTACTTGTTATCATCCAAGTGAAAATAGACTATCCTTCTCCCATCATTGTCTGTTGCTTGCTCTAAGGTCGAAAACACCAAAGTCCATAGTATAAAATTCTTGCCTAAGAAACCGTTTAGGTCTATTCGAGTTAGCAAATAAGTGACGGGCTCGAGTAGACCTAGAGAGCTTCCAAGGTTTCCTTGCATGAAAACTTCATCTCCAATATGTTCCTCTTTAGGCTATTCAAGTATCTCCATTTTTGGGTCGCACTCCCAGAGATAGTGGTCAATCCTATGAATTCCTTAACGACAAAGGCGGGGTTAGGAGGAAGGGAAGTCATCGACTCTCGTCTCCAAACCTTAGCTGACTTCCTCCCTTTGTCACCCCGAAAAGTTGTTCCATTTTTCAAACTATTCCTTTTTAGAGCCATCCTATAATAACAAGAAGAAGGTGGTAGTTCAAGAATGCACAAATCATGCTATCTCAAAATAAAGGTTATCTAATCAAGAATCATTTCTTCCTAAACAACATACTCATGGAAAATTATAGCATCCCCTCAAGAAAATCATGGAATCACGAATCATTCCTCCTAAACCACCACAACCAATGAAGATCATATCGTCAAAGTACAAGAACATATAATTCCCCCACACTTAGTTGAATACAAGATCATTCATATAACCCAAATAATCCCCCAAAAACACATCATTTCCCCCCAAATTCAGGCTCTTTAATACAACATCATCATGACAAATAAAGGAAGTAAACATAAAGCTCAAAGGATTACCTAGAATTTGAATCTTGGAGCTGAAAAATCCACACAAGAAGAGGCAAATATGCTAATTTTTGAGAGGAAAAACCCAAAATTTTTAAGCTTCACCGAGATGAAGTGAGAGTGAGTGTTTTTTAGGGACTTGAATGAGCTAAATGATTCATATTGGTAGGGAAATGTACTATGAATTCTTATTTTCAGAAATTATTCTCATCTAAAAGAAGGTGATTTAGGAGTGAGGTTCAAAGGAGATAAGGATGACAATTTTGAAAAACAAAAATCTAGGGGACAATAGTACCAATTTATTAAGGCCTAAGGGAGGCGGTGATGTTTACTATATTTACATCAACCATCATAGGGAATAAAATATTTGGTGAATTAAAGAGCCAAAAATGCATATTTTGGCATGAAATTTTAATTTTTTGAAAACCTACATTTTTGACCCAACTACAACTCCACACGAGGCAGTGACACATGAGCCTTGTGTTGAGAGGTCCTGACACGAGGCTGCCTTTGTGCTGAGGGGGTCTGACATGAGGTATGCCTCGTGCTGAGTGGTTTTGTCCTAAAGCTGCCAGTTAATAGGCCTTTTTTCTCTACTTCCTCCCTTTTTTGAAAAAACCGTCACCCAAAAATTTCTATTTATTTCCAACTAAAAAGCATGATACTCGAACTCAAAATAGATCAATCAAAAATATTTTCATCCCAAGATCCTTTGTCACACAAAAAAATCATGTGAAATCTATCTGCTGAAAGCTATTGAAAACAAAGCAAGAAAGAGCACCGTATTTTTATTTTCGTCCCCACGACTTTTTTTTCATGTATTTCAATAAAAAATATCTTACCGTTGGTGGGAGGTAATCGTCGTACCTCTCAAAAGTATAATTTATAAGCCTGAATTGATTCCTAACTACCAATAAGTAAATAATGGCAAGCCGGGGTCGTCCTTGAAAAAGAGGGATTTTCCCAAGGGTTTACACGTATGAGGGTAAATACCAGACTAGATATAAAGATACATACATACCTATATATATAAGCATGTAAATAGGGATTTGTTTTTGGTTTTTTTTCTAAATTATGAATTTAAACACAAGTTAACTAGCAAGCAATGTAGATCTACTAAGTAAGCAACAGACTACTAAAAAGAGATTAAACACAAGTTAAGGGAACTTGGGCGCAATTAATTTCCACCTCCAAACCTCTTATCTATCTTTGAACATACAACATATTCAATACTTTTACAACTTGTTGCGAAGATAAATCTTATATCCTTCTTTGATAGTAGTTTACAATATTGAATTCGACATCTTTTGCTAAACCTCACTAATGACTCATTTAGTTGATCAATGCCTAAAAGTATCCCATTAATGGCATTAAGTACAAAGAATCAACAAACTTGATAACACTTATAAAAACTACACTGTGTCTAAGCATTGAACCAATTCATGCATTTACACAAGATTAGTCAAGAACTATCATCGTTCATAGACTTCTCCCATTTTGTACACAAATCAAACATGACAAAGAATTCGACATCATCACATTCATCTAGAATTTATAAAACCATAAACACCATTAGAAGCTCTAATTCATGCTCTTGGATTCCATATCAAAAGAGAGTAAAAATAGCTACTTTCTCCTAAACCTAACAAGTAATCATCAAGCATTTCATATACTCAAACTTCCAACACCATTAATACATTCAACAACCAAATTCAAAGCACAATAAATGCACAATATCAAAGCATTAAATAGCTCATATATAATTCTCAAGACATTGGCTTGGAATCCTTAATCAATAGCTCCGAAGACTAAGTTTAGCTACTAAAATTCATACTAAACAACAATAGCAATTCAAACATAAAATCAAGATGAAACAAATATGACAATGGTAGAAAACTAGGGTTTTAGATCTGCAGAATTGGGTTGGAAAAGTTGTGTGAAGGAGAGAGAATAAGATGGTATTTATAGTACAAAAACTCAAAAAAGTAGATCTGGGTAGCGACCTGTCGCGAATCGCGACACATGCGTCGCGAGTCACGACAAACTTAATAAGCTGTTCTTTAATGTTTAGTTCTTCTTGTCTAAGTGTAGCCATCAGTTCTTCATGCTCTCAAGTCTTCATGGTCTTCATTGTCTTCAAAAATATTCTTCAAGTCTTCAAATCTTTGAATTATTACCTTGTCTCACAAAATTGCGTAGAAATGTGATAAGAGCGCAAACAATTTTTCTTAACTCTACGAATAGAATTTCAAGGTAAAATGGAGTATCTAGAGCACAAAAGTATACCAAAATGAGTACGAAAGATTTCAAAATCACCACATAATATGGATACATCAAACCTCCCCACACTTGAACCTCACTCTTCCCCGAGTAGGAAAAGATTTAAGAACACAAAGAAGTTGCACATGTCCCCCCTCCTAATACTAATATTCCCCCAATCAAAGCATCACAAAAATATCAATATCACAAGTCCCAAAATCAAATATCAAATGAGAAATTTATCACACACACCCCAATTCTTAAATCTACCCAAATATACCACTTATAAATTCGCTAATTCACATAGAAACATTTCCAAATTCCGAATTGACATTCCCAAAATCCAATGGTATCAGATGAAGTCAAAACCATGTCAAATGTTCAAATACAAGTTTCACTTCATACTAATATATCAACCAAAAAATGAATAACACCAAGAATCAATAATTTCATACCTTACTTCGTTTTCCTTGCTAAATTACCCAATCCCAAGAAGGCCCATGATGTTTGGCTACCTGATCCATCCATGTTTCAACCGCAACCTTATGACTGCAACTCTGAAAAATGAGTAAATTGCAACACCATTTTTTCCCTCTTTCTCTCATTTTGCCTGGGAGCCTTTTCGGGTTTCCATCCTAGGCACACAACATTTTTCTTTTGGCTCACATCTTACCCACACATTTAGCCTCTCATTTTTTCCCAGGCCGTCCTTTTGGATTTTTGGCCTATTTGGGCCCCCAATGTTGCCTTAATTTCCCTCTCGGAATTTTAACTTAGCTGGTTTTCTTTTTAATTTTTATTAATTTTTACAAATTTTCAATCAATTTTTTCTTCATTTTTCTGTGTTTTTCCACTCCAAAATAGCTAAAAATATTCCGGAAGTGAAATCTACAAAAACATCCGGATGCATGTCAAAGCTACAAAAAAATCTGGATAAATCAAAACACAAAATCCCAAAACCAGCAAATAAATCCAAAATATCCAAGTCTAAATCATCCCAAAAGAAAACTGTAAATGATAAATCCCCTCCCCACACTTGAACACTATATTTCCATTAATGTAGACAAAATAGGGCAAAACACAATACAGATCAAAGTAGGGGAGTATGAAAGTAAAATATGCTCACAATCCCTGCTGTGAGGATGAACCACCATCTCTGTACGTAGCCTTGTTGATATAGAGCCATCCACTCCTAATTCCTCCGACGCCTCTCCCTGGTCCTCTCCACCCTGGGATCCCGGCAAAAGGTGCCACCAGAGCGTACCCGCATGTCCTAGACTCTGGATGTGAGATGATCAATCTCCCCATCCATATTCAAAAGGTTATGATAGGACGTCAAATGCATGTATTTTCCGAAACATTGAACATCTCTTTTGTTATCTTTTTGTTGGAAGATTGCTAGATTTAGGTAGGTTTACATCATAAGGGGTTTAGATAACC